>JAXQQM020058773.1:0-42478 GCA_034641835.2 Pinus albicaulis
GGGGCTTCAAAAGGTTGTTGCTGCCCCATGGACCCCCGACATCGATCAAATGATGGGTGACATTTCCATCGTGTTAAGAACAAAGGTCCAACGCGACAATACGGTGATACATCTAAATAAAAAAGATAATGAGACTCCATACACAACAATTATATTAAATATGTTATTTACTATTTGAAATTGATATCTCTTAGATCATCTGTTAGATATGTAAAAAAATAATATTATTTAGATATTTATTTAATTATAAAAAATAAAAATCTCTCAGACCCAATTTTAATATTAAATAAAATATTACTCAAAAATCATTTTCATTTAAAAAAAAACAAGCTAAATAAATAATAATAAAAACAAATTAAAAAATAAATAAAAAAATTACCATGTTTTATAAATATGGTATCACTCTTAATGGACATGAAAGGAAAGCCCGCCATTATACTTGTATGTGCCAATGAGGTGGATCATGAGTATGTGGTCTGTGTAAATTAAGCTTTGGTTTTGTTGAAGCAATTTTCCCTCATGTTTGGTTCAATGAGAATTTTTTTTCAAACAATTTTCTGATTTATTGATTTTTTTTATCAAAACTTGAAATCTGATTTATTGTAAATTAGTACCCTACTATTAAATGTTTGCAAATCTTCAATATAGTTCAGGGATATTTTGGTTTAGGTTATTAAATATACAATGTTCTAAATTCGCAGTTTGCAAACGAATATTGTCAAATAGGATATCACATTCTGTGAGGTCATATGGGGTACTCCCAACAAGATATACATGGACTCTTTTTACTTTGTATGCTATGAAGCGTTATGTGATATCCATATTCCAAGCGGCCGCTTCCGTGACGTTTGTTTGTCTTATTTAGGTTTGCTGTGGGTAGCATCTTTGACTGAATTATTTGCATTATGTGTATTTGTAGCCGATCTGCTTCTTCATTCCTTCTTCCAAAAAGGCGGGTGACATAGTTCTCAGGTATATGGATTTATTTTGTTTCTCAGTTCTAAGTAATAGAAGATAATACTTCTATATAGAATTTGCATGCCCCTAACTTGTGATGCAATTCCTCTTCAATGTATTGACACAAAAAAAAAAAAAAAATATGTTACTTCTATATGAAATAGATATATCTCTGTATACAACTAGCATGCACCCCACTTGTGATGCAATTCCTCATCAATCTACTGAAAATCAAAAGGAAATTATGGTACCTCCATGTGAAATCAAATACTAAAGATTTTGCAGATCAAATATTTTTTAAAGTCATTGTGTAGCGTGATTAGAGTGGACGCTGCACCGGTAAATAGAAAGAAACAATAAAGTAATAGAAGATATATATATATATATATATATATATATATATATACAACTTGCATCCACCGCACTTGCGATGGGATTCGTCATCAATGTACCAAGAAAATTATGGTAGGGTGTTTAGAATGCAGGTTCCACCGATAAATAGAAGGAAATAATAAACTAATCGATGTCCTTTTAAAATGAGGGTTAAATTAGAAATTTATGAGAGGAGGAAAGATCTTTGAGGGGATAATGAAGAAAACTTTTTAATAATTTTATAAAGTTATTACTAAAATTAAAATTGATAAAATGATTATTAAAATTAAAATTGAATTGAATGATATCCATGAAAACTATTGTTATTACTAATAATTTCTTATATACTGATAATAATTATATTTTTATTATAAAATAACTATAACAAATAATTATGGTTAAACAATATATATTATTGTTATATGATATCATATTATTTCATAAGGGAGATTAAAGGTGTTGACCATGTCAGCCTCCTATTAAATTTTGTCAAGCAATTTGGCTTAAACCTTTCAAATCCCCTCTTTTTGCCCTGAGAAATTTGTTTTCTGCCTATCGCTACCTTTGCCTAGCCTCAAAATCGCATTAAAAATGACCAAACCCCACATTCGAAAATATATAAGGTTTGGCACCTTTCAGCCCTAGTCCCTCAGTCTTTTTCTCCATGTAACCTGGGTGCCAGACCAGGCGCTAAACCCGGAAGTTCTTATCACACACACATATATATATATATGGCGTGTTTATAATCGTCGATCTAAAAATATTCGACGGCGTTCGCAGGTCTTCATCGCGCCCGTGGCCCACTCCGTTCATTGCTCAAATCGCCTGTACACTATCCGATCAACCTGCAGATCTATGGTCAGAAACCCTTCCGTCCTTGGGGTCCCTGCAGCCGCGCCTGTTCCAAACCCGCCCAGTTTTTATCGCACCACTTTTGGGCGATAGGCGGTATTTCATTTTCGGGAGTGACTCCATACATCGTTCGTCGCGTGTCTCCGTGTACGGCCCAAAATCGTCGTTCATCGCGCGTTATAGTTCGACAACGGATGTGGCACGATATGCGCGTAAGCCGTCTGATCTACAGTGGCCCATCCGACAGCGATCGTTCCTCAAAGTTGTTCGCAAGTTAACACGGGGAAATAGTGCCCCTGGTCCACCATTTCATCGCCCTCCGACGCATTCTCAGTCGTCGATCTCCTTCTGAGATCTGACGGTCCAGATCACTTACCTCTCCGCCAGTTGTCTCCGTACCTCCACATCACTCGTTCCACATGTTCGATGTATTTTTCCTCCGCCATTATACGTTTCATTCGTTTCGTTGTTTACGTAAAAAACCTTCACCAATCCATCCTCCACCGCTTCACTGTATTTTTCCGCCACCCTGCATTGTTCCATCATTTCGCCATGTCTGCCCAACCATTTTCATCAATTCCGCCACGTCCATCATCCCCATGCCTCGTTTTCCTAATGAGTTTGCGAGTTTTGCAGGGTTACAGCAGCGAAACGCTGCCATGATTTACAGTCTTGATTTCAGTAGCAAAGCACATCAAAGTACCATTCTTCAGAGGCTGTAATTATGGAGAAAGGCCTGGGGAGGTAGATCGACAAGACTTCCATTAAAGAAGCAAGGTTAAAATCTGTCAAACCCTGCAGAGCCATTCAAAGCACAGATTAAGCAGATGAAGACATTAATGGAGCAGCAGAGAAATATCAGCCAATGATTGAGGAATTCAACGTTCAACATTGAAGATCTTAAATCGTGATTCAGGGTTTAGAAGGCAAAGGGTACCATTCACAGAAAAAATACCTCAATGCTTTCTTTTCAGCACCATTTTCTTTCAGGAAAGGACAGAATGTTTATGTGATTTTACTTTTTGCCGTGTCCCTGAAGAGTTTTCTACCCAGTGTATTTATTTCAGCAAGTAGGTAGCACAGTACATACAGCACTACAAAGTCATTCAGCATATGGGCGTGCACGTTTCCGCCATCTTTTCTTAATGAGACAATTAAATGTTCATCACCTACTCCCTTTTTGGAGCTTTCTTTTCCCCTATAAAGCTCCCGCAGAACAGATGATTCAAAGGGGTTCCATATTTTATCAGAAAATTATGCAGTGAAAGGATTTTTGTACACATTTTGTTGAACTCTTGTATGAAGGCTCAGAGCCCATAGGGTCTTAGTGAGGAGGAGTTCTATCTGTTAAGAGGATTCTGGTCTTTGGTATTTCACAGTTTGTAACTTTCTCTTATGTGTTATTTTAATAGATCATTTCATTTCACCCATCTTTCCTGTATCATGTTTTGGAATGCGAGTGGCTCACTGTTTTTCTTGGTATGAATTTATCCCAGTTGATAGTCATGCTAGAATCAGTCAAGCGCTTTAAATATAGCTCATGCATGATATTTTGTTCCACTATTCATCTATACCGTATTTCTGCTATATTATTTTCTTTGGGAGGGTGTTTTTAAAACGCTATTGTCATGTATGGATTCTTAGATTGGTAAGCCCATTACATGGTGGCATTGTGTATCTAGATATCAACTGAATCACAAATAATATTCTCTCAATATTTCATTCACTACATACACCTTCTGATAATTTATTTCTGCGAGGTATTTCTGAATTGGCCCTCTTTACAGTAAGTTGTCTCTGAATTGTCTGTTGCTTTTATATTGGAGTTTTGCATGTTGCCTCTGCACTATTCCTTCGCTGTCAGTTTCTGAAGGTCTTGGTCCCATTCAGATTAATATTCCTTATTTTACATGAGATAGCATGAGAGATTTTTATTGATAACTTCCTCTGTTATACCATATGCTTCTTGCTAATATAAGATGTCCTAGGCACTGGTCTATCACAACTCTAGGCTGTCTCTAGGAGCGACAAAATATTTTTGGCACCGTTGCCGGGAACGAAGTTGAGAAATTTGAAGTCCCTGGGCCTCGACAAAATCTAATTCACTCTTCAAGTAGGTTAGTATGGAGAGTTGAGAGTTGTAGACCCCTCACCTTGGCGACTCCACATTTGTTTATTTGATAAATCTATTTGCAGTCCTGGCTCCTCGTAAGCCACACATGAGGTCAGATACATCTCAGCCAAAGACACCTTCAGTGTCTGACCCCGAAAAGATCATACATAGAAGAAATTGGAGGGAAAGAAAATCAGTCCACTCTGAAATCCCTGAATTATCTATAGAAAACTTTCCATCCTCTTCTTCTCAAGTGCCAGCTCCCGACTCCACTGTGGGAGATACCGATTATTACTATTCAGATAGCCCACCCCAAGGAGGTGTCAAAAATAAAGATAATTTTCATCCTACTCCTAAGGATGAAGAGGTCAAAGAAGTCACTGAAGTATCTGCTGTTAACAGACCATTATTCCCCTCAACACCTCAGCCTGTTGTTCATTACATTCCTATTGTTATTCACACTCCACTTCCACCTCCTCTTACTCATCAAATTCTTGCACTATCTCCACCCCCTCCAATGGAAAATGTTCCAGGGTTCTTGCTAAATAAATATGCCCCTCTGGCATTACCCCAAGTGTTGAATGACATGCCACAAGATTATCTGAAGATTTTACCCCGATTCAATGGGGAAAACGAGATTGATGCCCAAAAACACCTTAAGGTCTTTTGTGCTTTTGCAGAGAATTTTAATGTGGAACATTTAGATGTAGTGTTAAGGCTGTTTGTCCAATATTTTGATGGTGAAGCTCGAAAATGGTTTAAAACATTGACAAACCGTTTTATTACCACTTGGGAAATAATGGAAGATACTTTCCTCAGGAAATGGGGACAGAAAAAGGACCATGGACATTGCCTTACTGAGTTTAATACACTCAAGAAAAGGCATAATGAAGGGGTGTTAGAATTTATCAAAATATTTAATAAATTGTATTTGAGTCTTCTTGCCGATATTAAACCTCATCAAGCTACTGCTAAGGTTGTTTTTGTAGCAGCCTTTGATTCAGAGTTTGGTTTCTCCCTCAGAGAAAGAAAGCCTGCTACTCTGGATGATGCTCAGACAGATGCAGTAGAGTTGGAAGCAAACTTTGCATCCACAGGTAAATCAGAGAGAAAATCTGAAAAAGATACTAGAAGAAGGGGCAAAGAGGAGGTATCTACCTCCTACCAAGACAGAGACTCAGCTAATGACAGAATTGAAGAAATGAGAAAAATGATTAAGAATCTTTCTAGTAAACTGGTCAAGCTTGAACTGAAGGCCAAGAATTCAGCCCCCAAGAACTTCCACAATGCTCAAAACAAAGGTTACAATCCTCAGTATAGGAAGCCACCTCTGCAAATATTGCCAAGGGAAACAAGAGAACAACAAGACCAAGTACCACACCCATTATACTTGGAAGGGCCAGTAGATGACTCTACTGAAGACACTGCCTATGGGTTGGAGGATGCAAATCTTGCTTTTTCAAATAGTGATGGAGAAGAATGCCCTTCGCAGGGAAATGATGGAGTTGAGTGCTCATTACAAGAAGAAGAAAAGGCCAGAGATGCAGAGGACGCAGAAATTGATCATTATTGTAAACAATTTTCTGATTTCATGCAAGCACAATTCAGCAGAAGATATGATCTCAGATCTTCTAGGAAGAGGACTCGTACTCAAGATCAAGAAGAGGAGCCTCCCCAGAAGGAAGCACCTGCTCAGAAGGAATCAACAGTGTAGAAATTCACAGACAAAGGTAAGGGCCTTCTAAACAAACCTTTGTAGTCTAATGATCAAATTCCTTCCTCTTCAAAAGTATTCATTCCCCCTAATACCTAGCCTGTGTCAAAAGAAGCCAAACCCTCAGCTGAAAATAAAGAGTCAAAAGAGGTTGTAATAGAAAAATCCTCTCCTGCTTTCAGTTTGCAAAAGGAACTTGAAAAAGTCAAAATCCCCGTGCCCTTGACTGAACTATTGAAGTAGCCTGCATATCAATCCCAAGTCACCTCATTTATGATCCCTCCAAGAGCTGCACTCACTCCAGATAGTCTTAATCTTCAAGAAGAAAGACCCATGGTTGTCTTTGGTCCACATGTTGAGGAATTAGATGCTTCTACTCCTCCCTTTTATGTATCTCTAGTGATTCATGACCTGCTATTACATAAATGTATGCTAGACTCTAGAGCTTCCCATAATCTACTACCTTTGTCAGTCATGGAACAACTAGGATTACAAATCACCCGTCCATACAAAGACGTCTATTCATTTGACTCCAAAAGAGTTAAATGCTTGGGGATGATCAAGGATTTGGTGGTCAATTTGGCCCAAATCCTAGCAAAAAGTGTGGTAATGGACATCGTGGTGGCTGACATCCCAGCTCGCTTTGGTATGTTTCTATCAAGATCCTGGGGAACAAAAATTGGTGGGTCTATTAAGTTGGATTTAACATATGCCACCATCCCAGTTTTTGGTGGCCAGAAGAGGAGGTTGTACAGGAAAACTAGATTTGTCAAGATGGTGACTAAGGCTGACAAATTTGTTAATCCACCTGTCTACAATAAAGAAGGAGATTTCTCATGCTTGATGCTGGAAGAAGATCAAGATTATGCTCATGAACCATCCTTCTGCCATATCAAGACTGAGCAGTCCTCAGAGAGCCATGAAGCAGGAATCTGGACACTTCATTTTGATGGAGCAAATTCAAGAGAAGGAAATGGAGCTGGAATATTATTGATTTCCCCTACAGGGAAATGGATCCCATTGTCCTTCAAGCTAGAATATGAAGCTACTAATAATGTGGTTGAATATGAAGCACTTATGTTGGGATTGCAGATAGCTAGGAGCATGAACATACAAAGTTTAAAAGTTCTGGGAGATTCAGAATTGGTGGTTAGACAAGTCCGGAATCAGTGTCAGACCAAACATCCTCTTCTGAGGGCTTATATAAATGAAGTTTGGGACATGGTGGAGAATTTTTTCTTAGCATTTAATATCCAGTTCATGCCCCA
The DNA here is from genome assembly GCA_034641835.2 of Pinus albicaulis. Taxonomy (NCBI): domain Eukaryota; kingdom Viridiplantae; phylum Streptophyta; class Pinopsida; order Pinales; family Pinaceae; genus Pinus; species Pinus albicaulis. Next base: position 7,277 of record JAXQQM020058773.1, read on the forward strand.
AGAACAGAATAGGATGGATGATTCCCTTGCTGTGGCTACTAGTACATTTCGTCCACCTCAGAACCCTCTTTTAAGATATGAAGTTGAGGTGCGTTATCGGCCGTCAATCCCAGTTAACATCAAACATTGGCAGGTATTTGAGGATGAAGAACAGATCAAGAGATTCCTAGAAACAGTAGGAGAATTCTCAAATATGGAGATTGATGTTGAAGAAGAAGGAGAAGTTGAAGACACTTCAGAAAGAAATTGGGAGGAGAAAATGGCAGGTAATAAAGTGCTGCAATTGAAGGGAAACATTATACCTAGAGGACTGGTGCCTCTAGAAATATTATTTGACAAGAATGATGTCCCACTGCAGCCAAGCAAAGTGGTAGAAGAAAATCAGGTAGAAGACCTGAATCTTGGTACTGATGCTGACCCCAAAATTGTAAAATTGTCCAAGAAAATTACAGAAGAATATAAAAAGCTATATTCGAAGTTATTTCAGTCCTACAAAGATGTGTTTGCATGGTTGTATCAGGACTTGAAAACTTTTGATATCAGTATAATGCAGCACAAAATTCCACTAAAGGGAGATGCTAAACCTCACAAGAAGAAGCTCAGACAGATAAATCCCCTGCTGCTTCCTTCTATTGAGAAGGAAATTAAGAAGCTGCTAAACACCAAAATAATCGTGCCATTGAGGTACTCTAAATGGGTGGCAAACCTGGTCCCTGTCCGAAAGAAGAATGGAGAAATAAGGCTGTGTGTGGATTTTTCAAAATTTAAACAGAGCATCCTTAAAGGATAATTATCCACTGCCTAAGATGGATCACATCCTGCAGAAGGTGGTTGGAGCTTCTAGGATGTCAATGATGGATGGATTCTCTGGTTATAACCAGGTGGCTGTACTTCCAGAAGATCAAAAGAAGACTACTTTCACCACACCATGGGGTACATTTATGTATGCCAGGATGCCTTTTGGATTGATTAATGCAGGGGCCACTTTTCAGAGGGCCATGGACATTGCTTTTGTTGGGGAGCAAGATAAATTTCTGGTAGTCTACCTTGATGATATCACTGTATTTTCAAAGAATGATACTGAGCACATTGAACATCTGCGTAGAACCTTTGAGAAATGCAGAAGGTATGGTCTCTCTCTAAATCCTCAAAAGTCTTTATTTGCATTAGAAGAGGGAAAATTTTTGGGACACATTGTAACAAAATATGGGGTGAAGATAGATCCTAAGAGGGTAGAGGTTATAAACGGTATTGCTTTTCCCAAAAATAAGAAAGAGGTACAAGTATTCCTAGGGCGCATCAATTTCCTGAGAAGGTTTATCCCTAACTATGCTGAAATAGTTAGACATATAACTAACATGCTGAAAAAGAATAATGAAGTTAAATGGTCCCAGGAATCACGAGAGGCATTTACCAGGATAAAAAATGCTTTTGCAGAAGCCCCTGTGCTAGCTGGACCAGATTATGCTAAACCTTTCATGATCTTTTCTTTTGCATCACCTCATACAATAGCAGGAGTTTTATTGCAGAAAAATGAGGAGGGGTATGAGCAGCCCATATCTTTCTTCAGTCAGGTGCTCCGTGATGCAGAATTAAAGTACAACATATTAGAAAAGCAAGCATACGCCCTAGTGAAATCCCTCAAAGCATTCCGCGTATATATCTTACAGTCCCATATCACTGCATTTGTGCCTACAACTGCTGTAAAAGATATTCTTATTCAGGGGGATAGTGAAGGAAAAAGGGGGAAGTGGATTGCCAAGATACAGGAGTATGAATTAGACATCCACCCTACTAAGCTGATCAAAGGACAAGGGCTTGCCAAAATATTATCTGAATCAAACTATCAAGCTTTGGGTATAAATTTGTCCATAATAGCAAGTGAGGTATCTGAGGAGAAAGAAGAGCGATAGGGAATTGGAGTAGCTACTCCAGAAACACATATAAAGTACCTTAACAGTCAGTGGTACAAAGAGATAGTAGAATATCTCCTCACACTCAGCTGCCCTCCAAGCTGTGATAAAGCTAAATACAGAACACTAAGATTGAAATCACAAAAGTATATAGTCGCCAATCGCCGGCTATACTGGCGAGATCCCTTAGGTATCTTACTCCTGTGTCTCACAGAGGATGAGGTAGAGAGTATTATAGTGGAATTTCATGAAGGAGTCTGTGGGGGTCACTACAACTGGAGGGCCACTGCCCACAAGATCCTGAAGGCTAGTTTTTACTGGCCCAAGCTTTTTGGAGATGTTTTTGCCCAGGTTAGAGCTTGTGAGAAGTGTCAGAAATTTGCTGAAAGACAGAAGCTGGCACCTCTGCCGATGATTCCCGTACACGTGGATGAACCATTCCGACAATGGGGAATTGATTTTATAGGTGAAATACATCCTCCATCAAGTGGTCAGCATAAATGGATATTAACTGCCACTGATTATTTCACAAAATGGGTGGAAGCCATACCTGCAAGGAACGCCACTGATACTGTGATAATAAAGTTCATGGAAGAAAACATCATATCCAGGTTTGGTTGTCCTGCCAGAATAGTGACTGATAACGCACAGGCTTTCAAGTCTGCAAAGTTTGTGAGTTTCTGCCAGCAATATAACATCACACTAAGCCACTCTACAACCTACTATCCACAAGGAAATGGCTTAGTAGAATCTTCCAATAAAACCCTGGTAAGGGCACTGAAGAAGGCTATAAATGAAAACCAGAAAAATTGGGATTCCCAGTTAAAATTTGCTCTGTGGGCCAATAGAATTACCAGCAAGAGAGCAACTGGAAAATCCCCATATGAATTAGTATATGGGAGGGCAGCAGTATTCTCTATACAATTAGCCCTACCAGTAGCTCGATTCATGCAAGAAATTCAAGAGGAGCCTTATGATATGACTAGGAGAATAAACCAACTGGTGGAATTGGAAGAAACATGCAATCAGATAAATCAAAGGCTGACGGAATATCAGGAGAAGATGAAATACCTTTTTGATCAGCATGCCAAGGACAGGAATCTGCAGATTAGTGATTTAGTGCTCAGGTGGGATATCCGGAGGGCTGAAAAAGGAAAACATGGTAAATTTGATCCACTTTGGTTCTGTCCTTTCAAGATTGTGGAGCAGGGAGGTAACAATACTTTCAAGTTGGAAAATTTACAGGGTGACTTGCTTGATGCCCCTGTAAATGGTCAGTTTCTTAAACCCTACTTCCTGTTCTAATTCAGACAGAGATAGCCTGATGTATCATACTGTATATTATTTTGTTTTCACTCTTGTTTTAAATAATGTGGGTGTCGTGATGAATTATGAAAAAGAAATGTAGAAGTGCTGAAGAGCAGAGTTTGCACAGAAGATTATCAGATGGTCTACAAAGTTCTCGACACGTCCAGGGATGAACCTGACATCCCCAGGTGGAGCCAATGTTGACCGTGTTAGCCTCCTATTAAATTTTGTCAAGCAATCCCGCTCAAATTCTTCAAACCCCCTATTTTTGACCTAAAAAGTCCTTTTTCTGCCTATCGTTACCTTTGCCTAGCCTCAGAATCGCATTAAAAATGGCCAAAACCCGCATTTAAAAATATATAAGGTTTGGCACCTTTCGGCCCTAGCCCCTCAGTCTTTTTCTCCATGTAACCTGGGTGCCAGACCAAGCGCTAAACCCGGAAGTGCTTATCATGCACACACACACACACACACACACACAGATATATATATATATCGGGGGCGTTTATAACCGTCGATCTGTAAATATCCGACGGCATTCGCAAGTCTTCATCGCACCCGTGGCCCACTCCATCCATTGCCCTAATTGCCTGTCTACTGTCCGATCAACCTGAAAAATCAACGGTTCACAATACTCCTGCCCTGGTGGTCCCCGCCCCGTGCATTGTATAAAACCAGTGGTTTATATCGCACTGCCTCTCCGAGGCAGGTGGTATTTCTCATTTCAGAGTGATTCCATACATCGTTTGCCGCGTGTCCCCGCGTACGGCTCAAAAACCACCCTCCATCACGCGTTATCATTCATCCGTAGACACGGCACGATATCCACGAGATTCATCCGATCTGGGGTGATCCATCCGACGGTAGTCGCTCCGCGAAGCTGCACAGGTGTTAATCCAAGTCAACAGTGCCCCTGGCCCACCATTTCATCGCCCTCTGGTACGCTTTCCACCATCGATCTCCTCCTGATCACTTACCTCTCCGCCAGTTGACTCCGTACCTCCACGTCACCTGTTCCACGTGTGTTCACCCCACGCCCATCTCATATATTTATTCCATTCCAAAGCCTATTTCTAAGGTTTTACGTGTAATCTTCTGCATTTCCACCAACCTGCAACCAGAGTATTTCTCCGTCATTCCACTGTGTTTCTGCCATCACCATTCCACCATTTCACCATCCCCACGCATGATTTTTCTTAACAAGTTTGCAGGTTTTGCAGGCTTTCAGCGACGGAAAAATGTTATGATTTACAGTCCTAATCTTAGTAGCAGAGCACATCAAAGGAATATTTTTCAGAGGCTGTAATTATAGAGAAAGGCTTGGGAAGGTAAATTGACAAGACTTCCATTTAATAAGCAGGGTTAAAATCTGTCGAACCCTCCAGAGTCATTTAAAGCACAGATTGCGCAGATGGAGATATTAATGGAGTAGCAGAGAAATATCAGTGAATGATCGAGGAATTCAATGTTCAGCATTGAAGATCTTAAACCGTAATTCAGGTTTTAGAAGATAGAGGGTACCATTCACAGAAAAAATACCTTAAAGCTTTCTTTTCAGCACCATTTTCTTTCAAGAAAGGACAGAATGTTTATGTGATTTTGCTTCTTTGCTGTGTTCCTGAAGAGATTTCTATTCAATGCATTTATTTCAGTAAGCAGGCAGCAGAGTACAAACAGCATTGCAAATTCATCGAGCAGTATGGGCATGCACGTTTCTACCATCTTGTTTTAATGAGGAAAATTAAATTTTCATCACCTACTCCCTTTTCGAGCTTTTTGTTCTCCTATAAAGCTCCCGAAGAACAGATGATTCAGGGTTCCAGATTTTATCAGAAAATTATGTAGTGAAAGGATTTTTGTATACATTTTGTTGAACTCTTGTATGAAGGCTCAGAGCCCATAGGGTCTTAGTGAGGAGGAGTTCCATCTGTTAAAGAGGATTCTGGTCTTTGGTATTTCACAGTCTGTAACTTTCTCTTATGTGTTATTTAAATAGATCATTTCATTTCATCCATCTTTCCTGTATCATGTTTTGGAATGCGAGTGGCTCACTGATTTTGGGTATGGATTTATCCTAGTTGATACCCATGCTTGGATTAGTCAAGCGCTTTAAATATGCCTCATGCATGATATTCTGTTCCACTATTCATCTAAACCGTATTTATGCTATATTAGTTTCTTTGGGAGGGTGTTTTTAAAACGCTATTGTCATGTATGGATTCTTAGATTGGTAAGCCCATGCATGGTGGTATTGTGTATCTGGATATCAGCTCAATGATAACTAATATCTTCTCAATATTTCATTCACTACATACACCTTCTGATAATTTATTTTTGTGAGGTATTTCTGAATTGGCCCTCTTTACAGTAAGTTGTCTCTGAATTGTCTGTTGCTTTTATATTGGATTTTTTCATGTTGCCTCTGCAGTATTCCTTTGTATGTGTCAGTTTCTGAAGGTCTTGGTCCCATTCAGATTAGTATTCCTTGTTTTACAAGAGATAGCATGAGAGCCTTTTATTGATAACTTCCTCTGTTATACCATATGCTCCTTGCTATATAGGATGTCCAAACTGGGTCTATCATAACTAAGTTGTCTCTAGGAACGAGCTGTCACAGCTAATAATTCTTATTTTTTTTTTGCTTGGTATTAATAATAAATTAGTCCATGGTATTTGGACCATAGGCTTGGTATATAATTAGATGTTGATTTCTAATTCTATTTGATATATTTTTATTTATTTACCTTACTTCTTTTATAAATATGATATTTTTCTCACGGTATTTGGCCCATGGTATTAATAATAATTTTTCCCATGGTATTTGGCCCATGGTATTAATAATAATTTTTCCCATGGTATTTGGCCTATAGACTTTACCTAAATAAAACTTATATTTTGAGCTTTTGTAAATATGAAGAGGTTTATGGAGTAAATATAAAGAAATGTTTTATTTATTTACCATACCTCTATTTTATTTATATTTTTATTTATTTACCATACCTCTCCAGTATGTATAAAAAGATGTTTTATTTATTTACCATACCTCTCGTTTATTTAAAATTTTATTTATTTACCATATCTCTTTTTTTTAATGTTCTTAAACCATCTTCATATTTTAAATTTATATTGTTTAAATTTATTTTTAATGAAATTTTAATTGTTTATTTATATTGTTATGTAAGTTATTGTTTAAGCCGACTTTATATAGATTTTTTTTTTTTTTTCGCCAATATTAGTGAAATTTCATCTGGACAGACACACTTACACATATCCCCCATACTGGGCTGTAGAATAGGCCTCTTGGCGCAAAAATACACATTTCATCAAACTCATATTTTTGAGTTTGACTTCCTCATATAAAAAATTATAATATTTATTAAAATTAAATTGATAAATTTTAGTATGTTTAATCAATTTATTATTTAAATTATGTTTATAATAATTTTGTTATTTAAATTATAACATTGAAAATTTAAATCATATTAAAAACTAATTTTGAGTTACCAAATTATAAATATAATAATATTACAATTTAAATTGTAAGTGGGATATAATTTTTTTTTCAAATTTATACACCAAAATGCTAGAAATTTAATGAGAAATTAATCCACACCATTATTAATTACCCATTCAAATAAAATAATAATTAAATTTGGTTTTTTTTATTGTTTTTCAAATCAAATAGCTACAATTTTAAAGTCCTCATATCATTATTGATATTTACATAAATTTAAAATTATTAATAATGAGAAAAATAAAAATATTATATAGCTTTAAGAAGGCTCTATTGAGCTCCTAACATGGTGTTATATAGGAGCTCGATAGAGAGTACACATATGGCACATTTTTCATGTAATATAGGCAATGTTTAAAGGGTTTTAATATTTATGTTTAATTATTTTATCTTGGAAATATTTTTTTGGAAAATAAAAAACATATTTGTCTCTATTTGTATACATATGTTTAGGTTTATGATCAAACAATACATATGTTTTCTTATATCTAAACATGTTTAAACGGGTTTAATATTATGTTTTCTTGTATCTTAGATGTCACGCCCACATGGCCCCTTTTGTTTTTCATTTTAACCATTTACTATTTACAATATATTAACAAAAATAATTCAATTATATCCTAAGAGAAACAAAGTGCATACACATTCTAATATCCACAAATGTAAAGGTTTGGGTTTGATTAAGATTTTCCATGCCACAAATGTTATAATCTATATGTATACATAAATCATAGTCGAGCATAATTTATAAGTTCAAACACATTACAATGCTATTATTCCATCTAGCGACAGTACGCATTATTTATATGTTAATTGAAAGATTAAAAATCATAGCCATAGTGCTTTGATACATTTATGAATCATAATTTTTTCCTGACATCCCATGACGGTGGTTACGAAGGATTAGGTGATAATTGACAATCAAATAATCTTAAACTTAATTACTGTATTAATTATTGTAATCTTATCTGGCTTAGACTCAGTCTGCCTGAGTGGATGGCAGCTGTCTTCCACTGGATTCTCCTGGAGTTCAGTGTTGTCCATCGATCCATCCTACCCTAAATCTGGCAATGATGGTTGATTAGGCCTGCGTTAGGGTAACTACCACCTCTAACGCTGCTCTTCCATGCTCATTTTCTATGCTGCAATGCTCATCTCTCGATTGCGAGAAGGCATGTTCTCCTAATCTTACCTCCGGTGTAACACTGTGTATTTAACCCGTCATGGTGATGTTCGTTTCGCTGAGACACTAGCGTAGCAATGGTTTCTGTCTTCAAGGAGTTGGTTAGAAATGAAACATCACCAATATCCAACAACATTCTATCAACTCAATTAGATGCAAGTATGATAGTCAGTTTTTTCTTGTCTTTACACATAACTGTTCTTCATCTAAGGTTTCAAAAGATTTCAAATAATCATAGATTTTATTTCGCAGGAGACAGGCCTGCTACAACCAGAATCTTCAAACTCTGGTTTTACCATACCTCCATCTCAATTGGCAACAAAGGGTCTTCGTCTCCTCCAGAATGATGAGGGTGGGAACTTTGGGTAAGGGTTTCTCAGACCGTCAGAAATTCTGGAGCATTATAAGAGTTTTTGTTAGGGTTATTGTCATAAGTTTTGTTTACATTCGATAATAATTTGTTCCTTATTCCTCAATGTGAAAGGAACCTCCGCAATTGGGATTCTGGTCTCCTTCAGCGCTCCTTCGAGTGTGGCCATGACCCCTTCAATAGTTTATTCAAGTATGTTTCACTCATTCTTCAGTCATTGCTCTATTTTTCATTACGGTGTTCATGTTCGAACCTTTGGTTTGGTTTCTAAGGGAAAACCCTTTGTATGTATAGGGTTTAAATTCTACTGTTGCATGGATGAGATTTCCAATTCACATGGGGAAAGGGGTGTAGATTTATGTACCAGGGTGTTGTAAATAATTTATTTTGCTAGGACTAGCCGGTTTTCTTTTCAGGTTCGGACCCTTGGAACCTGTTTTATATAATTTCAATTCACTTATTTAGAACCTTCATGGTTTTCTAGTGCTATGCTTCTCGAACACTCATTACCAGTTTCTAATGTACATATAAAAACTATATACAATATTCTGCTAAGTGTTACTTCTTTATTCTCAAGGCTGGTCATGGATTTAACTTGGTTGATATGGCTATGTACCTCATTTTCATACAACTTTATCTTCTTTGCATACTGTAAATTGTTGATTTATAAAAATGATGGTTCTGTATTACTAGTGTTTGAATTTTTAGTTAATGGTTTTCCATTTTGTTCAGTAATGTAGAGCTAGTACTCTAAGTCTTGGAGTTCAACAGCTAGAGGACTGGACCCAGGTTTGGTCTATATCATAACTTGGGTCTGAACCTCTATGCATGACTAAGTTCTCGAGTTTTTCATGGTTTAACCTATGAACTCCAGTTCTTCTGTAAATTTTATTATCTTGTGTTATGGTTTTGTTGCTCTACGATTTCTGCAATTGCTATCTCACTGTGGTGAATATCATTGTTCAGAAATATAGACTCAACATTTTTTTAGAAGAGTTTACAATGTTATAGAAGCTAAATTGTCTATTGTTATTTTCTTTGTAATTCAGTTTACAGAATTATAAAATAAATTTTATCTTTAGTATGAATTAACAAGAGTAATCAAATGAATATTTCCCCTATTTTACTATTCTCATCGATTTTTTTTTTCTTGGTTTTCTGTTACTGTTTTATCTTTTCTAGCAGTATTGAAAATTTTCTAGTTCATTTCTCCAGTTAACAATAAGTAAAGAGATTCAACATTCTAGAAAACACAGAGCATTCCACAGTCATTTATTAGATTTTAGTTAGAGATTTAGATACTTAACTCATATCTCTTAGCTTAACTGATGGTTCCTCCCAACCTTAAGAGAGGCTATTACATCCTCTTCTCCCCCCAAGGTTCACACCAGTGTTCTTCAAAGAGAATTTAGGTACAAGAGTTAGGAATCAAGACCTTTTTCCAGTCTATACTCCTTATAGGCTATAGAGCTACACTAGCTATAGATCAGCTCTAGACAAATTTTCTTTCCACTACCTCTGTGGTTAACCCTTTTTCCTTTTTCTTGAATAGAACCCCTTCCATCCTTCAGGGTTTCCCTTTTATCCTTTTGGGGAAGGTAACTGTCAGAAAAAATGCCTCAATATTTTATTATGGATCTTGGAATTCTTTTACCATTCTGTTAAATATTTTCTCAATGTAAATTTTATTCATAAATAAATTCAATTTTTTTTTTCTAACGAATAACCATATTCGTTAATATCCTTTTCACTAGTCAATTCAAATGTATCTTTAAATAAATTAAAAAGCCTTTTAATAATCATGTGAAAATAAAACGAAATGTTACATCTTCCCCCACTAGAGGCAAACACCGTCCTTGGTGTTTACTGCATTCCAACAAAAAATTCAGGGTAGACTTCTCGTATGGAGTTTTCATCCTCCCAAGTGGCCTCCTCCGGGCTGAAGTGCTTCCATTTCACTTTAACTTGGGGGATGACTTGTCTCTAGAGCGTTATTTCTCTCTGATCGAGAATACACTAATTTTATACCTGAAATTTGTCGTCTGGTTCTACCTGTAGATAATGAAATTTTAAAATTAGTTGAATTAGAATTCCATCTTTCTAAGATTCATAGCATAAACATAGCTTACATGTACGTTCTGCCAGTGTATAACATGTTTGGGGTCGTGTATGTATTTTTTCAGTAGTGACACATGAAACACATTATGTACCAATATGTGACTAGGCAACACTAGCCGATAAGCCATCGACCCTATCCTCTCCAAAATTTGGAAGGGTCCACAGTACCTGGGGGCCAATTTGGCACATGTATTCCACCTTAAGGTAATTTTCTTGGGTTTAAGCCTTACATACACGTGGTCACCTACTTCAAATTATCGAAAGGTTATTTTTCTGTCCCCATACACCTTTTTCGTGTCCTTAGCTGCCTTTAGATTTTATCTAATTTTCCTTACCTCACGCTCCATTTCCTCCAGCATATTTGGTCTGAGCATTATTTTGTTTTTTGGACTACTCCAATACATAGCACGGTTCGATATTGTCTTCCATACAATGCTTCAAAGGACTCATCTAGAGGGATTCTTGATATTTGTTATTGTAGGCAAATTTGACCAAATGAAAATATTCTTCCCATCTTGAGGGTTGTTGCATCACGTACATGCGTAGCATATCTTCCAATATTTGATTCACCCTTTCAGTTTGACCATCCCCCTGAGGATGATAGGTCGTACTAAATTGGATATGTGTCCCCAAACCCGTAAATAAATCCTTCTAAAAAGCCTTTATGATCCATCCTTTTGCTACTTGGATTACCAATCATCTTTTTCTATGGCTTCATAGTCTTCTCTTTCAAGGTTAAGGGAAATCTTAGAATATAGATGTGACTTCATTTAAATTATTTTGATTTCATGCATGTCAATTTTCTTTATAAATTATGTTATGGAAATTACAAACTTTGAAAATTTTTGTAAATTATGTTATGTGAAAGTTGTTTTTATAGTTATGAAATGTAAAGTTAAGCCAACATTTTGACATATTTTATAATATTAAAACCAATTTAAATGGTAAATAAACTATATTCCTTAAAAAGCATGCTTATATTTATCAAAAAATTTATTAGTTCAAGCTTTTTGAATTTAAGTTTGTTAGTTCTTGCTGTAATTTTAATTTCTCCATCTCCACCGTTATACCTCCCACCTCCTCCCACCAATAATCATGTAGTATTTGCTTCCACCAAGTTCTTAGAATTGTACTGCACCTATACCTCCAATTTTTGTTGAATTCGTCATCTTATAGACTGAACTATCTTTTCCTTGGATCACAAAAACCTCAAACCTAGCCATATAAATTTTATCTTCAAAATCACCTTTTAGAAAAAATGTCTTTACATCCATCCGATGCGACTCCAAGTCATAATGTGCTACAACAGCCAAAATTATTCTAAGAGAATCCTTTGAAGATATTGGTGAAAATGTCTTAGAGGATTCAACTCCCAATTTTTGGTTGAAACCCTTAGCCACTAATCTAGCCTTGAACCTTCCAAACTTTCCTTCAGAATCCCTCTTCATCTTGAAAACCTATTTAAATTAAGTCTACTTTAAATTTTATAGAAGAGTCACCAGATCTAAAACATGGTTCTTCTCCATATATTGTAATTCATCTCTCATGGAATCCAAAAATTATTGAGACTCACTCCTCTCCATGCCATCCCTAAAAGTAGAGGGATCATTTATGTCAAGATATCCAATCTCGCCCTCTTAAACATATACTTCATAATCATTAGGAGCAACTCATTTTTTCTCTCTAGTATATCTCCTAAGAGGGAATGGTTTGACAATTGGAGCCATTTTTTCCTATGTAATGATATCATGAGGGATAACAACCTATTTTTCTTCTATAATAAGATCAACTGGTGTAGCAATAGGGTGAGGTAAGGAAGCAAGATCAAAGAGAATTGAAGTATCTCTATGATCTTCCTGGAAAGCAACCTTTTTGTGCTTCAAGCTCCCACTTTACTTAACATTTTAAAGGAAATTGAAACAACTGGTTTCTATGATCTCCCTATGTCTTGAAGGTAAACAAAAATTGTATCCCTTTAACCTCTCAAGATATCTGATAAAATGTAAAGTTATGATCCTAGGATCAAGTTTCTAATTAGGTTCTAGGTTATATAAATTCTCCTCGAAAATACACCCCCAAACATGAATATAACCAAGGCATTATTTCCCTCATTCTAGAGCTTGAAAAGAGTCTCAGTGGAAGACTTAAAAGGAAATCTATTCAACATATACAAAACGGTCTTCAAGGATTTACCAGGAAAATATTATGGTATATCTGAATGGCTTGTCATGCCTCAAACAATGGCATGATCAGTACGATTTATTATCTCAGAAACACCATTTTTCTTAGGTGTACCTAGAGTGGCATGCTGAGGAATAATCCCTTGCTCGTTGAAGTATTCCAAAAAAGGTCCATGATTGACACCATCATGATCAATTCTACTAAAATAATTTCCCTCCTCAATTAGATCAAACAACCTTAATTTTCTAATCCAATTTCTTCTCAATTTTAACTTGGTATAGTTTGAACACATTTAGAGATTTTGATTTCTGGCACATTAGATAAACATATGAAAAATTGGCGGAATCATCGATAAATCTAATGAATATCATTGACCACCATGAGAAGGATTTGCAAAAGGTCCAATATATATGTGTGGATTAAGTCCAACAATTCTGAAGCACTAGATGCCTCAAAATTTCGTTGTTTAGTCATCTTACCTTTGATAAACTCCACAAAAATAATAATCTTGGATAAATCCAAATTTCCTTGAATACCATGTCTAACCAAGGACTCTAACCTTTTCCTAGAGATATTACCTTATCTCATGTGCCACTACATTGAATAATTTTTCACTTTGTTTGGACAGTTAGACACAAAGAGTGTAGAATTAGTAGATGAAGCTAACAAGGAAGACACAAATATACCATAAAGTTATAATTAATTAAGAACGTTAAGCAATAATCCATGTCCAAAAAATCACCATGATATGAAATAACCAATTTATCGTCTCCAAAAATAAATCTATAACCAACAACAACAAGTCTAGGAACATAAATGAGGTTTTGTCTAAATGATGGTTCATAAAAATTGCTTTCCAAACCAAACTAAATCGAAAATCTAAAATAAGATGCCATGTCCCAATAATTTCAAATTGTATCGCCTTAGCATTACCAAGAAAAGGCTTATCCTCAAGTCTAGTGATTCTCGTGCTACTGAACCCCACCTTGGATTTTCTTCATCCACTCCTTGTACTTATAACAATCCTTCTTTATATGCCATTTTTTCTTGCAGAACCGACACTCGCAATATTAAAACTTGTCTGCCTTCCAATTCTGGCTAGTTCCAAAAAAATTTCCCTTCTTATTGTTATCATTCCCCTTAAAATTTTTCTTCTTGATGTTGCTTTTGTTGGAAAAATTAACTGCCAAATGTGCTAAAGCAACCTTTGAACACTTAAGGTGCTCTTAATTAGTGACACATAAGGTGATAATATGATTAAGGTCCCATTTTGTTTCCCAAGGATTGCAATTAACCTTAAAGGTGTTGAAGGACTTTCGAAATGAAAGGACCACCATTTATACTAGCGAGACATCCTCTAAAGTGACTCCTTGATCATGTAACCTCATGAACAACATGGAAAATTTTACTAAGTTATCTGTCATGTTTCCATTTCCATCATATTTCCTATTTATTAATTGAGACAAATATCCATACTAGAGGGACTTATAGGTGCTGAAAACTACTTCATGATGACTAGGAGTAATTCTTTTTTCATATTTTTGGTTTCAATTCCACCATGAATTGCCTCACTAATGGAGGATTGAATGATCATCATGATCATCATATTGGCCTTCTCCCACTTTGAAAAGTGGGCCTTCATAACCTCTAAAAAATTCGAGGCCGGAGTAGCAATATTTTCCTACAAATGGAAAAAATCATAATCCACATAACCAAGTATGATATCTATGATCATTTTAGAAGAAGTATAATTAGAGCCACTCAGTGGATCAATCCCTACCAAATATTTCTAGATCATATACCCATCCATATATTTAATAAAAAGAACCAAATGTGATTATGGGTCATTAATTAAGGATTAAAAACTTTATTACTTTCAAATCATTCCAAGGTTTAAGATTGAATTTTCCTAAATGTATTACCATGTGAAAAAATTTCATCTGGGAAGTGCATCATCTAATCTCACCATTAGGTAGAGACTTCGACATGTTATATGCCCCCCAAGATCACGTTAAAAAAATGTAAATATACCTATTCATTCCTGTTCTGGTTTGATCTAGACATTACTAATACCTTTGGGCAAGAGGGTTATCCATATCTCCTCTTTACATTCATGACTATTCTACTCACCTAGTCTGCAAAAAAAATCCTAAATCACCTTTAGGTAGAAATAGTAATTCATAAAGATGAGTGATACTATGTGATCTATTGACGAGTGTTGGAAATCTTTCAACCAAGGGGGTCTCCCCAATATGAAGTCCAAATTAGACCTCACGCCATTTGGAATAAGAGCCCAATCCAGAGTATCCGCCCAGTTGCCATGTATTCTTATAGATTTTCCTTGGCTCTAAATGTCAGCAAGAGAGAGCAAAGTGTGTGTTTCTTCGAAAAGAAATTAATTTTTCCTGGTGAGTGTTCGATTATAGGTGTGTTAATATTCTTCTACTGCGGAGGGATAGGAAAGTGAGCCTCTAGGAGAGAGGTAATAGTACCACCCCAGTAGAGACACACACAAACATAAAATATATGTCTAACATCCAGCGGAATATTCCACAAAGTTTTGACGGTCATCACAACCATTATAAATAAGAAATATTTGTCTAAAATCCAAGGGAATAGTCCACAGATATGTGACAGTGATTGTAACTGTTATAACACATTCTTAATATGATAAGTGTTAAAATAGCTGAAATAGTTTAAATACTTTAGCACAGGTGAAAGAAAACATGAATTAAAAACTGCCGCAGAATAGTCTTACAAATATTCATAATCCATGCATGAAGAACATTTTGGCCACGAGGCTTATGATATTAAGTGAAATTCCAAAGACACATTTATACAATGAACAGTGACTAGCTCCAATAGTGGAGCATTGGAGCCACTCCTTACTCCCCAAAAGAACTAGCTTGTCTCTCTAATGCCTTGCAGGAGGAGCCAAGGTGAAAAATCCTTTTTCTTGTACCATGAGGGTGTATATATAACAAATGGGGTGATCCTTCTCCTCCCTTGTGACTCTTGGGCTACCCTCATGGCCGTTTGACTTCTCTTGACCATTTGACTTCCTACATGACTTTTAACATTACATGAATGATTCTTGGACTTCCATTTTACATTATATTTCTCTAATATTGAATTACATATTCCCAAAAATGATGTGGCACATGATGACTCATGACATGACACTAATTACATGGACTACATGATCACATGGAAATTTCAAGCCATTTTGTATTGCTACTTTCTTTGTGTCTTATTGAAAAGATGGTGCATGTTCTTCTTCTTCCTCCTCCTTATGAATTGAAGATAAGGAGTCTTCCATGTGGTCTTGATATTTCATATGTTGTTATAGTTTGGTGTTCCCTCATCTTCTTTCTTGATGATCATCTTATCTCCTCAACTCCTTAAGGGTCTTCTAACATGTCCTCCTGCTCCATCTCCTTCATCATCATCTTTTCATTGCATAATAGAGTACCTGCATCTGCAATCCACCTATGACAAGATGACATTAGTACGATAAAACCTTAATCTAAGATCATGCATGATGAGCCACTGATTGATCTCGAATCAGGTGGCATGCCGAGAGATAGACTTAGTGACTGTGTAATTGCGCAAATCATGTAATTAGAGGTGAAGCTGGAGCCTTGAGGTTTTGCAATGCACATTTTAGGTTGGATTGGGCAAGTAGATTGTGCACTTTGGGAGCTTAGTGAGCCAGGCTAAAGGGTTTTGCATTGTTTTAGCCAATTGTGAAGTCTCAGAGACAGAGCATACTTGGTGATCATGAAATTTCACAACTCAAGAGCTCAGGCATTGAGCTTGAGCTCAAAGACTACATAAGTAGTTGGGGCCATGATAGACGGTTGAATTGCACAATTATGGAGGCCAAGGTCTCGGCTTGAGCATTATAACTGAGTATTGCACAATCATGGGAGGAAGGAACTACGCATTGCGAGGTTTCAAGGAGAAGGGTTGCAGCTTGAGGGATGGAAATTTGCAATGCGTGGTTGAGGGGGGATGAATGAGGCTGAGTTGCTGGGAAATTTATGTAATTTGGCTAAGTGTGGGATCAATGAAACTAATGTGAACAATGATATGACTTGAGTGTGATCACACACTTAAAAAAATTTACGACACAACAACATAGATCATCCAGGACACGTGAAAACATACTTCCCTCATTGCGACAACTTACAAAAAGTGTGACACTAAAGATATACTTCGCGACAATCATGACCACATTTGTGTGACAAAGCTTAAAACTTTGGGAATGAGTGCAACAGATGTTTACATGGCTAGATAAACTCATTTACACAAATGTGGCCCACTAAAACCACCAAAACAAGCTTATACACATTGTGCGACAACTAACATGTGAAAATACGACATTTACTATATGAAGAGAAAAGGGGGAATGCCACTTGTGATACACGAACGACAGTGAAAGTGACACATGTTATAGCGAAGATAATATGAAAAAAACAATAATTAAAGTGAGAGAAATCAAAATAAATAATCAAAAACATGAAAATTACACTCACAAAAGCAAAGGTGCGCAAAAGCAATAGTTTGGAAAACTCACCAAAATGAAAGTACAAACATAACCAAAAGTGAAGGATTTTCAATAAAAGTGTGCACTGACTGTCAACATGGGTTGAACATTGAACATACATTCTCTTCATGTGTTGTGTTATTCTTGTTCAAGCTTGAGTAAAATAATGTGTTCATGAACTCATTTCAAACTGAGCATGTGTGATCAAGTGAGTTCGAACGATCAAGAAGTGACCACGGAACGACTGATCACAAGATCCATATTAGGCTCCAAAATTCTAACGTAGGTGAAATTTTGGAGGGTGTTTGTTGCAGTGAAAAAATTATCTTAATGAGACTCAATTCCCAAAATTTAGGAAAATCACAACCTCGATAGGTCACTCACCTTTGGGAAAAAAATGATACTTCAGTTACAATTCCCTTAACAACCACTTTACTGCTCTTCCTAAACCCCTATAGGCAAGACCTTAACTTTAGTTAACCCACTATGGTAGGCTCACAAATTCTACAAACTGTCCATAAACATATGTATGGGTTAATTCATAAATATGGGTTACATTTTTGGGTCAAATGTTGCAATGAAATTTCAAATTTTTCCTCTTTTATCGAATTGAAGCCCTCAAAATTCATATAAGCATTGTGAATTTTGATTCAGTGTAAAAAGACATTATGTGGAGAATTATGTTATTTTCCTAATGATATTTTTTTCAAAAAAAAAAAATCTTGTATAATATGTCAATTTTCCATTAAATGCAATGACTTTCCTTGTAAATTTTTGCAAACCATATATAGAATTATTCATCTTGTAGATTAGACTCTCTTTGCTTTTTGTCAGAGGTAAATCCCCTCTACGGATAGAGGCGATCCCTACTATCCCAGACTGGGTCTAGCAACAATCAATCACGCTATAGTGCAGGTTCCTAATTGAAAATAAACCAACTAGTGACGAAGGCTTACTTGAAATCCAACGCAGTCGTTGTAGAAGAGGTGGCGCTCCCGTTCCTCAGCTCTGGCAGATCACGATCCCCACGATCTCCGTGATGGGACACCTGCACATGCGAGAAACAAAACAAACGCAAGCGTAAAATCCAGTAGATGCAACTATATGTCAGTCAGAAAGGACATAACTCATCATTGTAAATAACAACAAGAGTGGAACCATAACCAATAGTCGTTCATTAATAATCAATCAAAGGAAAATTAAAACCATAGTTCTGATGCTGAATTCTCCTTCGGGGGGTCGCCAGCAGAACACGTCTTGAAAAGCCTGTCAAGGATGGGACAAACTTCTCTCTTCGGACCTTGACGATAGTCTCCTTGCTTGAAATTGGCCTTAAGGGAATTATGGAGGCTCTTGCAGCATAAGGCTCTTGGAAATTTGGGAACTTGAAGACTAGCTTGCAATGGAGATGGGCAAGCTTTTATAGATGGAGGAAGGGGAGTTTGGATCCCTATAATCATGGGATTGGCCCTATCATCAAGGAAGCTTCCATGAGAGGTGGCAAACCACTTCCTCTCTATGGAGATCTGTAGCCAAACCTCCCAACTCAAGATAGATAGCAATTCATGAATTGGTTAGGATGAAACTTCCGCCATTTATTTTTTAAAAACATTCCTTAAATTGGCTGGCGCGAGTGCGACTCTGGGACAGAGCTCCAACTGGCGTGGCCTCTTTGAAGTATTTTCCCCATTGGCGCGGGTACTGAACTGCCTGCTCGCGCCAATGCTAAAAGGGCCATTTTTAGGGTTTTTCACAAGGAGATGTCTTCAGGGCAATGAAAGCTCTTGTTCAGAGGGATGTCATGAAAGTGGTTTCAAGCCATGTCACTGCTCACAGGTCACAAAATGAGCCCTCCAATGTGTGGGATGGGGATTGCAGGGACGGTGACAAATTACTGTGTAACAGATGCCCCCTAAAGCATGAGGCCCGAGAGAGAGAGAGGGGTGAAATGCTTTACGAGAACGTTTCCAACTGAAAAATCCGCCGTCGGAAAACCTGCGCGAAGAACTACAACTGATATCTCAGATACATGATATATATGCGGTATGGGCACATCCATTCATAACAGAGTATATAATAATCTAGATCCAAGGTATGGACACAGCCATCCAGTGAGGATCGATAAATAGACTCAGGTATGGTCGCAGCCATCCAGTAAGTGAGTCACGTAACCAATCATAATAATCCACAAAATCGCAGCCTGGATTACAACAGACACAATCCAGGGTCTTGCGCTCCATCTCGACCTGAACAAAGTACAAGTTCAAGCATGCGAATAAATGAGCTGAAGTCGAACATGCAAGAACATCGTCTGATTACCAGCCAATGATGAAAGTTGTTAACAGACGCGAGAGGTACCACCAATAATGACAATGGCCCTCAAGGTACTACAGGTACAATCTACGGCATGTGAATCAATGAGCTGGCGTCGAACACCCGTAGAATCACTCAATCGAAGGCCAATGATGAAAACCTCGCGTCGAATGCGAAGAACCTGCCATTGAGGCATGCAGGCTCCAAGGCACCAGAAGGGAGTCCCTAGATCAGCTTCCCAGATAATGAGCTGGAGTCGACAGGAAGTGACCTTGATTGAAGGTGGGCCATAGTGTTTCCCACATCATCGACACGAGACAGAGAAACATAATGTTTTTGTGAATCACGATCAAATGAGAATCAGAGGGAGGTTGATATTTGCAGAGGTCAACTTCTCTTGAACATATGAACGACACGACAGTGGACTTGGCAGTATTTGACATCAAAAGATCAGAGGTCATAGTGACGAGGCAAAGAGCAGATGAGAGGTCAAAAGGGATTACCCAAACCCATGGAGGCAAGTGAAAAACGAGATGAGATGTTCCCAACCTGACACGAATGCAGACAAGTGCCATGTTCAAGAGCGACATACTGCCGACACGACAATGATGCTGGTTCCATTTTTCCCCGCCATTTCTGGCGAGTACCCCAATTATTTTTGATGACAAGCTTGAAGGGGATAGCATATGCTTGTGATATAAGTCCATCCTAGTACATTTAACGAGCCCTAGGAAGGAGCGACTCGAATAACGTCATTTCGACTGAATCCGATGTCATCAGGGTTTAACGAGTCTGACAAAGGAAGAACTCGGCGTCTTTTCATATTTAGAGAGTTTGAAAAGACAGCAGAAAAGTAAACTCCAGCGGTCCCTTTTCGTAAATAGTTCCTCGGACCCGAAAAGGTAGAAAACAATATCCGAGAAAACCTCCTAGTCGCGATAGGCTAGGGTATTCCTTTTTCGTAAATAATCTATCCTAGCCCGAAAAAGGGGTAAACGTATACTGGGTAGATGTCGTTTTGTGTCCACTTTAACGAGATCGAAACGACAAGGGCCTCGGCAATCTTTTCATGTTTACAAAGTCAGAAAAGAGCTGAAACATGACTCCAAAGTGACTTTTTCGTGTTTTTATCGAGTCTGAAAAAGTATAAAATACAACTCGTTTCACCGTTTAAGTCGCGTGCAAACCTGTTGCTACAGACAGAGGCAAGTGTAAAATCCATTTTTGACAAAATATATCAAAACATTAATAAAAATTAATTTTTAAACCTAATTAGAGTTCAAAAAGTTATAAATAAGTGTCAAATGGTAAAAACAAAATTACTTTTACTATTTACCTCATTGAAGAGCAACAGTGGTCTGTTTGGTGTTCAAACTTCTGACGGCGATTGCGACTGATCTAGGATACTATTCAGATTCTCGTTCGTTCCAGGTAAGAGGTGCTTCCTGATACTCCATTTTAATCCATTTTTTAATAGTTTTCCATTGCTCATTAGATTTATGTGGAAGGATTTTAAAAATTTAGGGCTCCGCCCATTGGCGCGGGTATCGGGCACGAACCCGCGCCAATGGGATTTTATATACACAGGGACCGCGCCAACGGCGGAACCGAATTTTTCACCCAAAATTTCTGAATTAAGAGTAATTTAAGTGAATTTTTAAGCATGACAGAGATCTAATCAAGGGTTTTGATCATGTTGATGCAGGCAACCGAGCAAAATGGTGATTGAATGGAGAGAGCGGGAGCATGGGGAAGAGGATGAATTAGCCATGGAGAATGAAACTTGTATGAATGCCCTTAGAAATTGTGGGCTAAATAAATTCTTCCTGACACCTTGCTTACGAGCTCAATCTGAGCTTTTACAGTACCTGATCAGTATTTGGGATGTAGATGAACAAGTGTTCAAACTGCGGGATCAATTATTGGAATTGGAGGTTTCTGACGTATACTTCATAACCGGCCTATCGCGTAGAGGTCCAGTGCCCATATTGACATGGAGAAGACCATCAGGTGAAAATATGGAGCAAGTAATGGCGAGGGTGTGCCCAGGGGCACAAACCGGATCCAGGAGTGGAAAGGTAGACATTCACACCATTGAGGATCTAGCAATCAGAGTAGTGCTACACACCATTACATGGGCTATAGGAGCACAGGCCCCGCATGAAGCCACCAAAGCCCAACTCATACTCGCCTCTGAGTGTATGAGTCCCACACTATTTGATTGGGCCACAGCAGTGACAGTCAACATGAAAAGGCAGCTACCAAAATGCAAGCAAGCCAAACTGAAATAGTTTGGCTACGGTTCTATCCTGGTATCGTTCATTTTGGAACGACTACCAATCTTCTAGGGCCAAGGGGCTGCAGTAGCTGAGCCGATACCACGAGAGCCGAGAATGGCTTGCTGGGCAGCACTGATGCCCAGAGCGGGAGGGGGCCAACAAATGTTCTGTTGGCTGGAGTTTTTGGGTGGCTATGGCGTCAGTTGATTGTAGTCGAAGACTGGCCATATGCAGGAACCGATTTCACTGGTGATCCAGATCTTCCACTCCCTGAGGGAGATGATTGGGACGAGGAGTTGGGTAAGATCATATTTTTTATTTTTATGCATTTATGATTTTTTTGTAATACACGTTCATTCTAAAAACAGTTGTTATGTGTATGTAGATGTCGGCCCAGAGAGACCTGCCGGTATGTCTCCTATCTCACGGAGAACTCAGCCCGCAGCTAACCCTCGGGCGGACAGTGCCGAGGGGGAAGAGTTGATCCAGAACCTTGAGGGGATCGCTTGGGCGATTCCAGACTACGCCCGGCTAGCAGATGTCCCACTAGCATACCAGAGACATACGGTGGGAGTGCCTAGTCTCCTCCATCGCATCCTGAGACGGCTAGTGCATGCGGTGACTTGTTATCATAAGCACCACATAGATTAGACACCTAGGGTTTATTGCATGCATATTTTGAGAGACATGTCGTCTCCGGATGTATTAAGGCGAACATGTATATTTTTTGATTTTATGCGACGCACACTATGTAAACATTTCGATATTTATATATATACATATCTATTTCTGGATGGATCCTTCTTTTACATGTGATGTTGTTTTACAAATTGCATAAATGTCTATCTAAAACCAAATTAGCTACTGCATCTGTTAGTGTATTCATATGCCTGGGTATATGTTGATATGTGATATAGTCAAAATTTCTTTCCAGTAAACGAATACGCAGATACAGATGTAAAATGGATGGGTTTCTGACTGAATAATGACCGTTAAGCTGTAATACTACAAGTTGTGAGTCTAGATACACAAGTAATTCATAGATACCAAGGTTTACAGCCTCAGTTAATAATTCTAATACAGCACTATATTCCGTGATGTTATTTGTAGCACGTCCTAGACACACACCTTGCAGGTTGACCAACTCACCAGCAGGATCGTAGATTACCCAGGCTGCCGAAGACAGATTCCTGGTACTGCGGGAGGCACCATCCGCGAAACCAACAAACAGATTGATGGACATCTGCACAATCAGGAAGACCCGATCAGCAGAAAGATGTTTACATCGCACACCACACCACACATGCACACAAATGAAATAACACACTTATGTACACACACCACACCAAAAATGACTTCAAGCGTAGTATTTTTTCAGGTACAGCCCATTTCTGGGCTGCGCCAGCGGTACTCCTTCATAATCTATAAGCTCATAAGCCCCATTCTTCAATACTCGTTTAACTATATAGGGCCCATGCCACATAGGTTGGAGCTTACCGGCCCCAAGCTTGTCATGCGCTTGATCGTATAGGAGGACGAGGTCCCCTTCGAAAAAGGAACGTGGAGAAACTGATTGATCAAAGTGAGCTTTGACCCGCTTCTTTTGTGCTTCAATGACTAAAGCAACCAGACGACGGGTTTCATCTAACCGTTCCAGATACAAAAGATGCTCTTCCTCGGCAGAAGTGTCAGGTAGAAGTTCCACAGCTAATTTCAAAGAAGGAATCTCGCATTCAACCGGAAGAGTTGCTTCCAGACCATACACCAATTGAAATGGTGTGAATCCAGTTGCACTCTTTGCAGACATCCGGTATGCCCATAGAGCTGAGAACAGTTGGAGGTGCCAATTGGATTTGTGAATACAAACTTTTCGTTGAAGCATAGTGACCAGAACCTTGTTCACTGCTTCAACCTGGCCATTTGCCTGAGGGTAATATGGCGTTGAGCTATCGTGGCGTAAGCCCAATCTTGAAGTCAGCTCGGCCATCATATAATCTCGGAAATGAGTACCATGGTCAGTAACGATGGCTTGAGGGACCCCAAAACGTGCAATGATGTGGTTGAAGATGAATTGGGCAGCTGTCTTACCGTCGGCAGCTAGTGTAGGCATCGCTTCGGCCCACTTGGTGAAGTAGTCGACAACGACGATTATATATGCATGCCCCCCGGCCGAATGAGGGTTACACGTCATAAAATCTACGCCCCATTTCACAAAAGGGCCAATGGTAATAACAGGATGCAAAGGGAGAGGTGGCGCGCGCATCTTGTGCTGAAACACCTGGCACGCATGGAATTTACGGACTACAACGATACAATATTTGAATATGGACGGCCAGAAGTAACCTGCTCGCAGAATTTTCTAGGCAGTGGCATATCCAAACATATGTCCACCATAGGCACCGCTGTGGCAGTCATTTAGGACCCTTTCAGCCTCTTCCAAGGTTAGGCACCAACGGATCACCGAATCTACTCCAACGCGGTATAAGGTATCTCCTACGATGCGGTAGGGTTGAGACTGATGCTGAATCTGACATCGGGCATCTTTAGTCAACTCAGATCGAAAAGTGGAGGTCTGAAGATACACAATTATGTCGCCATACCAAGGGTCACAAGTACTGATAAGGAAAAGAATTTCATCCGGGATATGATCCTTGGAGTGTGAAGGAGTGGAGTCTGTTGGGACTGAGCATATAAGATCTGCGAAAACGAGTGATTTGGTTGACTTAGCAGTAGTGAACTCTAAGTCAAACTCCTGCAGGATAACAATCCATTTGGAGTACTTGCCCCCCAGTAATTGTCGAGAAAGAATATATGTCATGGGGTTGCAATCCGAAACCACGGTTGTTGTGCACAACAGGATGTAGTGGCGAAAGCGCTGCACTGCGTGTACTGCAGCTAACGCCAACTTCTCGACGTGAGCATAACGCGTTTTTGTATCGAGAAGGTTCCGTGACAGATAATAAACGACATGTTCATTTCCATCATCGTCATCCTGCACCAGAACCATCGCTATGGTGCTAAACGCGGCGTCGAGATACAAAGTGAAATCACAGTGATAGTTAGGAGGCTGAAGCAAGGGAGCATTAACAAGTAACGTCTTCAGCTTCTCAAAGGATTGTTGAGCAATTTCGTCCCAATGGAAGGGAACGTTTTGCTTTAATAGGCGCGTGAATCCTTTGGCTACCTCCGCGTAGTTCGGGATAAAGCGTCGAAGGAAGTTTGCTTTTCCCTGCAGACTCTGTAACTGATATAACGAGGAGGGTGATGGGAGATTGATGATAGCCTCGACCTTTAAAGGGTCAAGGCGAATTCCGTCTTTGGAGACTATGAATCCCAAAAGACGGCCAAAATCTACGCAAAAGACGCATTTATGAGGTTTAAGCCTAATATTGTAGCGCCTACAGCAGAGGAAAATCTGGCAGAGGTGTTCAGGGTGGTCCTCTCGCCTAGCTGAATGAGCTGGCAAGTCGTCCAGATAAGGCTGAACGATATGGCGAATGTCATGGAAAGCGTAAGACATCGCACACTGAAAAGTGGCTCCAATGTTCTTCAAGCCGAACGGGAGCTTTTTATACTCGAAAGTACCCCATGGACAGATGAATGCAGTCTTGTGTTGATCCTTAGGTAAAATATTGATATGATTATACCCCGAGAAGCCATCCATCAAGGAATAAATCTCACTTCCGGCACATTCGTCGATAATTTGGTCTATGAACGGAGTGGGATAATTATCCTTCGGACAGGCCCGATTAATATCGCGGTAATCAACACAGACCCTAATAGTACCCTGCTTTTTATCGACAGGGACAATGTTGGAAACCCATTCTGTGAGGGGGATGGGATAAATAAAGCCCGCGTTCAGAAGTTTTTCAACTTCTACCTTAATTGCAGCGGCTTTACGAGGATGCATGGGGCATAAGCGTTGGCGCACGGGCTTCGCACCAGGGTAGGTTGGAATCTCATGCACTATGATACTGGGATCGATCCCAGGCATTTCCTCGTAAGACCAGGCGAACACATCTCTGAATTCTTTAAAAAGATCAATATAGACTTGAATCTCATCAGGAGAACAAGTCACTCCCACGTGAATATTCTCAACA
Source organism: Pinus albicaulis (assembly GCA_034641835.2). Classification (NCBI taxonomy): domain Eukaryota; kingdom Viridiplantae; phylum Streptophyta; class Pinopsida; order Pinales; family Pinaceae; genus Pinus; species Pinus albicaulis. Next base: position 33,105 of record JAXQQM020058773.1, read on the forward strand.
ACCCCCAGTTTAACGGAGATGTTGATCGGGGTGGTTTGAGTGATATTACTCAGGTTTCCCTCCGAAAGAACCTCGTGCATCAGGATGGGCGTTTGGAGAGGAGGAGTAGGAACCTGAGATGCATAATGCTCTAGACAATCTGACATTGCCCCCAAGCTAGGCATGAAAGAGGAATGATGATGTCCATCGCCCCAAGGTAGCTCCTCGAGAGACATAGTTTCAATGATGGCTTCATCGGAAGGAAAAGTCTCTTTGAGAGGATCAGGTGAATCGGCCTGACCAAGCCAGGGGGATTGAGAGTAGACATCTAGAGCCATGCTCAAAGGAGCATGCTGAGGAGGTGGAGGATCAGATGCAGCAACAATTTCACAGTAGCTAATCTCTACTAGAGTCAAGGGCATTGATTCTCCAAACTCAAACACCTGCTCAGGCGTAGGGATGAGCCAGGGGTCATCAGACCTGGAAATCATGTTAACTTGAGCGGTGTGCGGTGGTGGTGCGGGAAAAATACCCATAAGGATGGGGTCTTTGAAGAGACCGGGTCCTATACTGTCAGGGGGATTCGGAATCTGATCCACGTATGGAACGTTGTTCTCGGAGGTGGAGGTGAAGAAGGACAACTAATCCACCGTAACGATTTTTCCCTCGTGAGGGAACTTAAGAAGTCGAAAAACGATGGATGGCACGCATAGCATGGCATGAGTCCAGCTGCGGCCGAGAAGTATATTGTAGTTAAGCTTGGCATCAACCACTTCTACTTCTACGTTGACTGTCTTCCCCTGTAAAGTAATTGCTAGACTCTCGAGAACACCCAGGGGTTTGGATTCCCGACCATTGAATGCCTCTAGGGCATTGGGAGACGATGAAAGGGCCGGAGAGCCAATGGCCTTCCAGCAAGCGGACGACATGACACAGGTAGAGGCACCTTCATCCACAACGGCCCTATGGATGTTAAGACCGTTGATCCCGACTTGAATAACAAGAGCGATCTGATGTGGAAGTCGGGGGGTGAAATTCTCTAAGTCGAAGGTGAGAAGACTTGAATCGGCGGGATCAATGCCACCAATTGCAGACAACAAAGCCTTCCGTTGCGAAGGACGACTTTGAAGAACTTCTAGTGCAGACATAGCAGAAGGCGCTTGTGCCAAATCCTAAACAATACTGTAGTGTTGAGCGGCATGGGCATTCGGATTGTAAGAAGATCTTCGTAAAACACCTTTAGAAGGTGGCTTCACAACAGGTTCAGGGGTAGGCTTCTCAATTTCCAACGAACCGGAGACAGGTGGGGGAGGTGGTCCATCCACAACTGCCTTCCCGGGTGCCTGCCGCGATTCGTTGTAATCCTTCGAACGTGTGGCAACAGAGATAGGTGCAGCACCATTCATCATAAAAACTTGGGACCCAAATGGTGCAGATGGTGAAGGTTGTTCAACCATCTGGGTCTGCTGAGACGGGAATGGTTCTTTAAGAACTGCCGGAGTCCCTTTAGAGCCTTTGAGAAGTTGACTAACTTCATATCGTCGTGGACAATCCTTAGTATAATGGTCTCCTTCACAAATGAGGCAGGGGTACTTCGGTTTACGTTGAGAACCATCCTCAGTACGAGATTTGGATTCTGGCTTTGGGGCGTCGGATTTAGATTTACCTTTGCCCTTCTTTTTCCCCTTGGAGGCTTTCTCCGTAGGATTGATATTCGACCCGCGTTAACCTCCCTGGGCAGCTTTTCTAGAATCGTAGGGGCGGGGATGATCCTGGGATTCTGGGTGCAGGGAGGCCCCCAAGATCTAAAAAGTTGAAATGGATCTAACAAGATCTGCAAAATTAGAATGCCAGAAAAAAGAGAGAACACAAAGAAAATAAAACCACAAAGAAACTTGTTTTATTAAAACAGAGAATAACAGTAGAAGCTACATTGTGGTAGACAATCTGTCCTTTTACAAACCGAGGCTTGTTATTTATAGCCTTTTTTGAGTTACAATACCATCTGTAGATACCATAGGCCAATACCATGAGTAGATACCACTTACAATACCATGGGTAAATCCCATGTGTGGATGAATACCATGGGTGGATACATACCATGGGTCACTTACAATACCATGGGCGAATAAATATCATGGGTGGATGAATATCATGGGTTGATGCCATTTACAATACCATGGGTAAATTCCATGGGTGGAAGGATAATATGGGTAGATGAATACCATGAGTTGATGCCATTTTCCATTCGGATCATTCCTCCCTCCTTAAGAAGCAATGGTCCCCATTGCGTGAAGTTCCCTCCTGAGAAGCCTTTGTTGAATATGAAGAGCCACCGAAGAGAAGGGTTTTGTGTAGTTAACCCATAACCATGATGAACGAAGATCCGAGGATAGAGATACCCTGTAATGCTTGTGACCAACTGTGATATTGACAGTGTGCGGCCTAGCAAATGGACTTCGATGAAGTGTGGGTTTGTGGATGAACCAAAACCATGACGAACGAAGATCCGAGGATAGAGATACCCTGTAATGCTTGTGACCAACTGTGTGACTAACAGTGTGCGGCCTAGCAAATGGACTTCGATGAAAATGATTTTGTGCAGTTGACCCATAACTATGATGCTGATTGTTGATGAAGTAGCAGGTGCCTACATAGCTTGGGGTGGGAGGGCACGTCTCCTAATAACCCAAGCCGAACGCTGCTATGATCAAACTGATGAATGTGAAGCAGGTGCCTACTAAAGCGGGGTGGGAGGGCACGTCTCCAAAGGGAACCCGCTCCGAATGCTGCTCCAGATTTAAAATGAGCATAACTCGGTCAATATAACTCAGAATATTTATTATAACTTGTTTTTGGAAATGGAATGATCATTCTGCATCATCTCATGTGTTTGAAACCACTATCTGGGGACTCTAGACTCTCAGATTTGCGCTGGAAATGGCACGCCGTCACAAAATTTCGGAAAAAATAGTTGATTTTAAATCAACGATAACTCCCACATCCGGACTCCGATTCAACCGATTTTTTTTTTGAACTTGGGTGATTTTTCAAGAGGAGCTCAGATATATCTCCATTTATTTGAAATTTTGTACTTAAAAATGGCGAAAAATGACAGGAGAGCCGCCGTCCATGAATTGTCGTCAGAAAAATTGCTTCAACATTGCTGATTTTGAATTAGCAATATCTCCCTCATCCGAACTCCAATTTGGCCGATTTTTTTTTTGAATTTGAGTATTTTTTCGCAAGGAATCCATATCGGGTCTTTTTTTTTGCAAATATTTTACCAAAGGTTTCAGATCTGATCTGAAAACTCGCCGCCCAAAAACATTCATGGATTTTGCTGAAGATTGCTGCAAAACATTGAAGCTGAAATATGTTTCAAACCCTCATTCCCATGGAGGCATAACCTGAATCTGATACCACTGATCTGGATCTTGGGGGAGAGGCCCCCAAGATCTAAAAAGTTGAAATAGAGCTGACAAGATCTGCAAAATTATAATGCCAGAAAAAAAGAGAGAACATAAAGAAAATAAAACCACAAAGAAACTTGTTTTATTAAAACAAAGAATAACTGTAGAAGCTACATTGTGGCGGACAATCTGTCCTTTTACAAAGTGAGACTTGTTATTTATAGCCTTTTTTGAGATACAATACCATAGGTGGATACCATGGGCCAATACCATGGGTAGATACCACTTACAATACCATGGGTAAATCCCATGTGTGGATGAATACCATGGGTGGATACATACCATGGGTCACTTACAATACCATGGGCGAATAAATATCATGGGTGGATGAATACCATGGATCGATGAAATTTACAATACCATGGGTAAATTCCATGGGTGGATGGATAACATGGGAAGATGAATACCATGGGTTGATGCCATTTTCCATTCAGATCACTATGAGGAGCATAATTATTGGATGAGTTGGACTTCTGCTTCCCATTCGAGGATTTCTTCGAATTCTGAGACACGGAACCAATAACACCATCCACCGCTGGGGTAGGTGGGGCTTTAGAGGTTCCAGACTGTGGAGCATCAGGAAAGATATCATACAGCGTGCCGGATTGTGAGTATACAAGATCCAGATATTGGGCACGCGCTATGGCTTGTTCTTCAGTCACACACGCTCCCATAGCAATATCTTGGGCGATTTTGTTAACAAAGGAGGTGGTGAACCAATGAGTTAGTATCTAATTAGGTATATGAAACTTGATTAGCCTACAACGACGTCGCCACTCATGAATGTGATCAGAAATGTGGATGGCTTTGTCCTACTTCAAAGAAGTCAGGAGGTGCGTCCCAGCTTCCTAGCAAACCGGTAATTGAAAATGAGTCAGAAAAGCCATGGTTAATAAGCCATGGTTAAGGTATTGAAGTCTTAAGATGCTGTCGGGTAGCTCAATATAACACTTGGGGCCGTTGGGGCCAGCTGAAGTGCGTCGGAAGAGGCATAGACGCAACCGAATCATCCACCCAAGAGTTGACGAACACCACAGATGGTAGGTCATCACATGAGCTGGGGTCCCCCCCAACTTACGTTCAAGCTCTGGGCAATACTGTACCTGACTGGTGTACCTGAGGCCAATAAGGATTATGCAGTATTGGATCATTCGTTAATTTTGAAACATCCGGTAACTCCAAGGTAGCCAGGAACGACAATGGTGGATTAGACGGCATACCTAGCCCTCGATAAGGACCAGTACCTGTACTCCACGCTGGTTGGGAATATCCTTGTCCCCATGGGTTCTGTCCAGCAGGATTATGACCGTAGGGGGTGTAGGTGTTATAACCAGCTTGATTTGGCTGCTGGTAACCAGCGTACGGGGGTTGATAACCAGAGTATGGACCCTGATTAGGAGTCGGCCCTGTGTAAGCAGCATTTGGATTCGGCTGTTGAGTATAGGTATAACCGGGTTGTTGAGGACGATAGTTAGACCCTTGGGGCTGGCTATAATTTGGTCGATATTGACCATGAGAATAGTAGCTGCCCTGAGGTTGAGTGGGCTGCTGGTAGGTGGGACCCTACTGAGTCTGATAATTAGGGTGCAGCGGTTGATTTGGCTGCGGCATCGAATAAGTCGGCTGTTGTGCAGGGTTAATGGGATGGACATGCTGGCCTAGTTGAGCAGGCTGACCTGGGTGAGGGGGCTGCCCTGGGTTAACAGGTTGACCCAGATGAACAGGTTGAGCTGGTTGCACAGGTTGACCTGGCTGTTGAGAAGCACCAGGTTGTACTGGATGAACCGGTTGGCCTGGAGGCGGAACACCGGGTTGTGCCGGATAGACCGGTTGGCCTGGTGGAGGAATGGAGCCAGGTGGTGGCTGGTAACTGGGTTGACCTGCAGCAGGACCATAATATAGTCCTGGCTGGTGTGCAACATTTGGATTAACAGGATACTGAGGTTGCATGGGTTGACAAGGCTGGATTTTCCCCCCAGGACCATATACCGGCCCCGGTTGGTACCCCGGCTGAGGCTGCACAGGTTGACCGGAAGGGTTGTAATACTGTAATTGCGGACCGTACGATGGCCCTTGGTGGCCCGCAGGTTGGCCCGAAGGTTTGCCTTGGAAAGGTTTCCCTTGCGGGTTATAAGCCTGGTTATAAGGTAAACCTTGAGCATGGAGGTGAGCCTCAAGAGCGGGTAGACGTAAAATGTCCCCGTGCTCATCATACTGACGTGGAAAAGCATACACGGGTGTACCATCCTATGCATAGTGCGAAAAATAAGAGCGGTTGGGATCTTGGGAGGATGGTCCAACCTCAGGGTTCAGTTGTTGTAGGGACAACCGATACTCCTCCGGAGAGATGTTCTCTGGCATAGCAGTCGCTATATAAACGTCTTCAGGAGGCGGCATAGCCCTCGCGGAGGGTGCCGTGACAGTGGGTGCAGATGCGGCCACACAGACAGTGGGCCAAGCGGGTACAGAAGTGACAGGTGTCTGAGGAGACATCCCCAATGAAGGAGCAACCGGCCTCGTAGAAGGAGCTGACACTCCCATAGAGGCTGCGGCGGAAATGATCTGACCCAAGGATCTATACCCTGCTGGCAATGAGAGACTAGATGATGACATAACAGCTGGTTCAGAGTTGTCTCCTAGAAATAATCTCCAAGGAAAGAGCTGGTAATCTTCACCGGACGTTGGGATTTCCTCACTGGAATCACTCATGTTTGAGCCTGCCGCTAGATCTTGTAATAGACGGCGAGGACTAGGAGGAAAACAACAACAAAGAAAAGACGGTCCCATGTAAGAGAAAGGAACTCAGCCCCTACTCTCAATTCAGACCAAGGGTCGGAAAAGGGCAAATTGAACTCAACTGGTCCCCCAAAGGGTTGCTCAGAAACAATGGGCTGCTGAAGTTCAGCAGAGGATTGAGAAACCTCTGATGAATCGTCCGTATATGGACTACCAGTAGATGAAACCGAGGGTTCTGCCACTGTGGTAGTAACGACAAGAGAAAAAGATCAAACACAGACACGAGCTGAAAAAGAGTCAAGACACACAATCAAATGGCCAACAAGTAGAATTTAACAGGGCGTGTGATCACGGGTGATTAATTTTTTTACCACATTGAAAAATAAGAAACTTCACCGTTTCATGTTTTAAGAGTCGAGAAACGGTTGAAAAGGTGACTCTATCTCTTTCAGATTTGACACAAGTGTGAAAGGACAAGCGCTTGGTGATCCTTTCAAATTTAGGGAGTCAGATAGGATCAAAATGACTACTCAGGAATACTAGGCAAAGGGTGTACCAAATAACCGTGAACTGCAATATACACCTTGGTTTCAAAATGAAAGAGAAATCAACCAAGGACTTTCCGTACGTGTAGGAAATCTCCTCGAATGCTGTGTCCGGTGTATCACGGGTATAGGGCGGCAGACTCAACTTCCTTTGGATAAAGGATTGAAACCTAGTGGGGTCTCCCTTTATATACGCGACGGTACGGGGAGCACAAGTCCGTACTAGCGCTGTCTAAAGCCAAGAGGCGAACGACAGCTACTAGGTTTAAAGACGCCGGAACACATCTCTAGCCTAGAACTCTAAATGTGTTTCGTTAGATTTCAATGTTGTCTTAGTGTAAATTGAGTAAATTTTAAAGCTTATCTTCAATTACGTTTAAGTTTTCAGGCCCTAGCGAATGTAATGTCTCAAAATCTCTTAAATGCAATCTATATGCCACAGTATATCATTTCATTCGATGAAAGCTACTTATGAGAGAGTTGAGAGCTTTTCACACAACAACGAAATGAACAGAAAACAACCAATGATGTCTCTAATGTAGCTAATGAAAACTAAAAAGCTTTTCGTTCAAAGTTACCAATCACTACTAACACCGAAAAGATCTAATTCTCATTAACTAATGAAAAGCAAAAGAGATTTTTTTGTATTTTCAATGTTTTTAGAGCAAAATGCACTAAAAAATGAAAACTAATGCAAAAGCGATTCGAGAAATGATGACAAAGGAGAAAAACCAAGCAAATTCCACTCAATGTCAATCACAATCAGACCTCAAATCGACCAAAAGTCCCTCAAAGCGAAAGAATCCCAAAGACTCAAAATGAGCCGTGTAATCTAGGCCCAAGATGAGACGAAGCGAAATTCGAATGAAGAAGGAAACAATCACTCAAACAACGCAATGAGACAATAGAAAACCACCAAATAAATGCAAAGAAGCAATTAGAAGGTTGACTGAACTGAAAGAGACCAAAAACTCCTAAGGAAGGCTCGACACACAACAGCACCTAGATGACCTAGGGCTAAAATGAAAAATCGATGGAAATGGGCAAACAGCCAAACGATGAAGGTAACAACCAGTCAATCCAGGCTCCAAAACACTCAAATAGTGGAAGGGCAAGACAACGCAGAGGCACCGGGAAGCTTCAGAAATCACGAACCCTAGTAGCTCACGGGATTCAGCATAGGGCGAACAGAAACCTTTGAGAAGGCAATTAGCGAGAGTAATAAAAATGGCTCAGCGGAAATGGAAATCGTGGCAATCAAAACTGAAAAACCTTTACCGGTCGAGTTTCAATTTGTCAATAAAGAAGCCATCAACAACGATTGTTGATGATCAAACTATCAAGGCCAAATCCTGAACCGACCCCGAAAGGCCGGATCAACAGAGAATCAAAGAGGAATCAACCAAAGACAAGACAATACCCAAAAGGTTAGAGTTCTATTCGCGGGAGATTGAATGAAGCGGCTTTGATTGAATCACCAAGTAGAGCAAGTAATTTAGAAGGCCTATCTCACGGCCAACTTGGGTAGTATAGCTTATAGAAAGCGGCAGCAACAAACCAACGATCCCAAATGGTCTGAATTTTTGTGGAGGTAAATCCGCTCTGCGGACAGAGGCGATCCCTACTAGCCCAGATCGGGTCTAGCAACAATCATTCACGCTATAGTGCAGGTTCCTAATTTCAAATAAACCAACTAGCGATGAAGGCTTACCTGGAATCCAACGTTGTCGCTTGTAGAGAAGGGTGGCACTCTAGTTCCTCGGCTCAGCAGTCCACGATCCAGATCTCAGGTGATGAGACACACACATACGAAATGATGGTAACATGGATAAAATCCATTAGATGCAACTATATGTCAGTCAAAAAGGACATAACTCATTATCATAAACAACAAGAGTGGAACCATAACCAATAGTCGTTCATTAATAATCAATCAAAGGAAAATTACAACCATAGTTCGGCTGGCAGATTCTCCTTCGGGGTTGCAGCAGACACATCTCGAAAAACATGTCAAGGATGGATAGCCTCTCTCTTTTTTAGTTTATTATGGGTATATTTAGCAGAAATTGGCCTTGAGAATTATGGAAACTCTTAAAACATGGGCTCTTATTTGAACTTGAAGACTAGCTTGCCATGGAGATGGGCAAGATTTTATAGATGGAGGAAGGGGAGTTGGGATCCCTATAATTGTGGGATTGGCCCTATCATCAAGGAAGCTTCCATGAGAGGTGGCAAACAACTTCCTCTCTATGGAAATCCGTAGCCAAACCTCCCAACTCAAGATAGATATCAGTTCCTGGATCAGTTAGGACGAAACTTCCGCCATTTATTTTTAAAAAATACTCTTTAAATTGGTTGGGGTAGAGCTGCATGACTTGCAGGACAAGCCAATTAGTCATGACCTCTTTGAGGTATTTTCTCCATTAGTAGCAGTCTTGAGCTACACCCCGCTAGCGCAAATGTAAAAGTTATTTTAGGGTTTTAATACTTTGTCTTGGGGCAATGAAATTAGTTGTTCGGAAGGGATGTCATTAGTGGATTTAATGGATTCAAATATGTCCTTTGCTCAATGTGCAAAATGAGCCCTCAATGTGCGGGAGGGGATTGCGAGGACGGTGACAAATTGTTGTCATACTTGGCT
>JAXQQM020075534.1:0-13621 GCA_034641835.2 Pinus albicaulis
ATCCATCACATCCCACTACTCATGCATCACCATCCACTCACAGTCCTTCCCCTCTTGATGACCCTTCCACATCACCTTTCCACAACCCTTCACCCTCATATCATGATGACACAACATCAAACAATGATGAGAACATTGAGACAGATGGCACCAAAATGAGTGACATTGAGCCACCTCCTTTGACCTACCGGAGAGGCTACATGCATGTGTTTTCTGCCCTTAAGAGGCAAGGGGCCATGCCTTATACATCAAGAAACCAACTTAACAAGGGTAAGGAAAAGGTCATAGAGGATGTCATGGTTGAAGATGATGATGAACATGAAATTGAACAAGAGTTTCAATTGATTGACCTAGAGGATGATGATCAGGAGAGGATCAAAATTATGTTGCTCAAAATCAAGGATTCCAAGATTAGTGAGCTCCAAGCTAATATTGGTAGGGCAAAGAATGTGATCAACTATCTTTGAGTTAGAAAACCAACAGTTGGAAACAAAGCAGGCCATCAGTGAGGTCAGGGAAATCAGAGCTCGGAAGGAGGCCAGAAAGGCCAAGGCTATGCTATATGAGACCTTGGGCACTTTTGATGACAGTGAAGACAAGGAAGAAAAACTTCCTAGGAAGAGGCCAAGGACAATTGGGTTGAATAAGGCTTTAGCCCGGGAAAGAGAGAAAGAGACAGAATTAAGAGTAACCAACTCAAGTGAGTCGTTTGCCATGGAAACCAAATATGATAGAGAAATTGCATTATTCCCAAATGGGGAATGCAACAATACAATGCATAATGATAGGAAAATAATGCAAATCGGTCATAGAAAAAGTAGGAGGCCAATATGGAGACCTATCAAATGTATTTATAGCAGCAAAATAGATGTAAAAGATGGCCCATAAGATGCATAATAGGAAATAATAAGTTTCAATGAAATAAATCCCTCAAAATGAGGTATCGCAACCATATATTAAGACCGGATTAGCTCTACAAACGTTATTTTATTGTATATGCAACAAATGTAGATTACACATCAGATCTAGAGCAAATATGTGCATAAAAAGTTAGATCTATATCAGATCCATGCACTATACAAGCTCCTCTAATGAACCCCCTTGGGGTTTTCAGCAAAACACCAAGTAAAAGATGTAGATCTGAGATCTAAGACTGCAGATCTACAGAAATATTCAAATTTAGAAAGTGGATCTAATCTGATATAGACAATAAAATGATCTCCTCCAACAGATCTCCAAAGTGAAGGGCAGATCCCCAATACTAGGAAAATCACTCTCCAACTGGTGTGCTGAACCACCCTGCAACTGCACCTACAGGAATAACGCAGATCTGGATCTATACTGCGCTGTAGGGATCAAAATATAGTTGGCTTCATGCCAAGAACTGAAAATGATGCTCAATATCTTCAATACTGTCCTCCCAATGAAGTAGAACCCTCCTCCACTAAAAAGAGGCACTGAAATGGACTAGATCGGAAAGATCTAATCTCCACTTGCTGCAGCTTGCTAAAACAACCAAACCCTCAACAGGATCTGTGCTGTAGTTGAATGAAGAAGCTTGGCCCTAAGCCAGATAGTGGACAATGCAATACAAACTCTCCCAAGAGCTACTCAATGGGAAGAGGTGGGATTCCCGATCAGGAACACCCAATGCTGAACAACATTCAATCTTAGCTAAATAACAAGAGAAAAATATATGTCTAAACAGACCATATATTCAGAAAATATGATAAACATCAACAACCTTCTAATGCTGCCATCCCCTTCCTTTTATAAGGCAAGAGCTGGCAAACCCCAAACCACTTCCAATGAGATTACTTCTTTCACACAAGGCATCTCCATCTAAAACTGCGCTGTGCCTCATTAATGGCCACTCCTCCATGACAATGCTATAGATTTGGTCAAGGTTGACCCGGTCAAAATGTTTTAGCCCCCCCTGTCCACACCTTAGGGTGCTTTATTAAGCTGAAAATATGATCCACTTTCACATGAGAAGTGGTTTTATTCACAATAAAGAGTTTTATGGGTCTCTTTACTCACTTATTCACCTTTCTAAGTGACAAAACAAGATTTTAATAATCCTATTAATTGTAGGCTAATTTAGGAATATTACAGTCCTCCCCTCTACAAAATGTTGCTTGTCCTCAAGCAACTACAAGGATACTGCAAAATCTCCAATGGATATGTCTCCTCCCAAGAATACAAGTTTGCCTTTGGTGAATAAACCAAATAGCTTTCATCATGAAGAAGTGGGAGATATATGGAAAGAGTTATATGTTTTCCATTGGAATCCTTAAGGCATGAGAGATGATAAATATTGGGTGCTTCAACCCCAATGAGAAACTCCAATCTCCATGCTATCATCTAAATGAAATGAATCACCTTCCAGCGTGGTAATTCATAGAAAATATCCTCCCAAATGCTCATGAGAGGCATGTTCCAAGTGCTCCAAACAATCATATGGCCCACCTTAAAAAGAAACAAGTGATTTATTGTAGTGGCCATATCATCTCCCATGCTCCTCTTGAAGCATGAAGCATAAAAGGTGTGGGAAACTTCATTTCCCATGGACACATCCAACCAATGTGCCTTCCCTCCAATCATGTTCCCAACAAATATAAGAACGTCTTCAACATATGGAATCACAATCAAAGTCATGCTAGCTGCCATGTGTAGTAAAGAAGAAGGAAAATGGTCCCTCATGTGAAACCAGTGCATTAGATCTCCTGACTGCATCATATAGTGATATGGTAAGTGGTTTCCCCACTACTTACTTGCTTCCCAAGTCTTCTCACCATGGCTTAAAATGTGAGATATATTTGGTGCTTTTGGAATGCACCCACAATGATACAATACCTCCCTTTTTCCTCCAAGGGTGTGGCCATGTTCAGAAATGCTTGTGGCCCAAAGTTGGCCATGAATTTTATATGGAATATTACTCCTTTTTGGAGCTATGGCCTGCTTATACATGGTAAAATAATATAAGTGATAATCAAATGAATCATTAGATATACAATCATATTCTTCACCATAATTTCTCCTCATACAAATGGAGTGGTGCATAGATGTATCCCCTATCATTCCAAAAGAGGAAAGAGGTGGCTGAAATAACTCCTTCATAGAGTCATATCTCTCTTCCAACTCCACATGGCTCATGCATCTTTGAAAATTCTGATATAGTTCCTCTTCAAAGCGCGTCCTAATGTAGCTTCTCATGATAGTGGTGTAGGCCTTCGTGGAATAAGTATGGCTGAAAAAGAACCCTTCATAAGCCCTTTGTAGCAACTTCTCCTTGAGCTTGGAAGCTCTAGATAAGAAGATCCTACCATGATAATAGATGACTTCATCTTGGAATGAATATCCCTCCTAATGTAGTTGGTCATCAAGTATCATGCATATGAAAAGATCCTTTGAATAATCCACCAACAGTTGGGATTTCCAATATGGATCAATCTCCCATAGTGACAACGTTGATGATCTATCATAAATAATATTTTTCATATGGCTGCCCTTCTCCTTGACATCTCCCATGTCAAAGGTATATGTTGGGAGGTTGTTATCCTTCCCTTGCTTCTCCTCCCTCAACTCAGAATCTGAAATGAGTGTAGGGGATAAAAACGTTGGGAGAATATCTCACTCCTCCTGAAGTCTACCCAAGACTCTCAGCATTGTATCATGGTCCCTTAATGCTCCTTCATGAGCCAAACATATCAATGTTGCATTATGTTGAGAGAACTCTTTGTTCATCTCCCAATTAGGGGGTCTCCTCGGTGGAAAGCCTCCATGCAAAGAGACATCAAAATATGAATTAGACTGTGTAAATGAGTGGAATGATTTGTCCCTCCCTTTATTGCATAAATCAGTCTCCTTCTTTTGAATATGAACCCCTTGAAATAAATAAGGGTGCATGTTCCTCATCCTTTGAATGTTGATCCACCTTTTCTTCTCCTCCTTGGATCAAGGTGTTACTACCCATGACTACTGTCACATGATGCTCCTTGGGAATCTTTTGCAATAATGCAAAAGCTCCTCCTCTTGAAGCAATAACTTCATGCCCATCCCCATGTGGTGATGGTCCTTCTTCTGAAGTGACAATTTTGTTACTACCTTCCCACTCTTTCTCCTCACCAATATTTGAGAATACCTCATTATCAATAAGAGACCTTAGATCTTGTTCCTCCCTTGAAAGAGGAGTCTCCATGTCTTCCTTTTGAGAAGGAATCCCTTCATGCAATGGGGATCTTGCCCTTGGCAAGGTATCATACAAGTTTCCATCCCCCTCAATAGTTTTCTGAGATGGAGTTGGTATAGAAGATCTTCCCAACTCATGCAAGGGTTTTAAATGTTCATGCTTTGCTAGCTCAATCAAAGATGTTTTAGTTTTTTTTACATCAAATCTCTTCACTAATCTCTTAGTGAATCTTGTATAAGTAGATATATTTGCATTTCTTAATGAAAAGGATTCAAATAACCACCAAGCATAAGCTTTACCTTTAAGATGCAACGTTGCTATCCTAAGGGCTTCCTTTTATGAAACTTGCTGTAGATGCAAATATGAGTCTAGCTGATCTATCCAATCCTTTGTTGTGCATGTGGAGGACCCATCAAAATTTGGCAGAAAAAAATATACCTCTTCTGCTTCTGTTGTGATTGTTGGGTCTTCTTTCCTCCTTGAGTTGGCAAAACTCTTGGAAGTTCAAGTGCTCCTTGAATCTCCAAGATTGAGATTCATACTCCTTAAGATAATCACTCAAAGTCTCCTCCTTTGGTGCATCTTCTTCCTCCATCTCTCTTGCAGTAAATCTGGGCATAGTATAACATTGTAGATCTGATTGTGTGGTTGAATGCTCACACACGTAATATGAAGAACTGGGGCTTTCTTCATGTGAAAATATTCTTGAGGGATCTTCATGTCTTTCCCTCCTTATTCCCTTGATTTCTCTTCTAAGCTCATGCATATTTTGAAGAAGAAGTCTTGAAATCTCCTTCCCTTTCATTTCTCTAAATAAAGGGGTTTTACCCATGTCTTCTTTCTCATCAGTGTAATCAATACTTCTGTGTATTATTTTTTGATACCTCTTCTCTCAGTCAGTAAGAGGCTCTCCTTCTTCAGAAGACATATTGGATTTTTAGAATGCACACGTTGTGCCAAGATGATGCTCTAATACCACTGTAATATTCCCAAATGGGGAATGCAGCAATACAATGCAGAAAGAGAGGAAAATAATGCAGATCATCATATAAAAAGTAGGAAGCTAATATGGAGACCTTTCAAATGTATTTACAGCAGAAAAATAGATGTAAAAGATGGCCCATAATATGCATAACAGGAAATACAAGTCTCCAATGAAAGAAATCCCTCAAAATGAGGTTCTGCAACCATATATTAAGACTAGATTAGCCTTACAATGTTATTTTATTGGCTCTACAACAGCTGTATATTACACTTCAGATCTAGAGCAAGTAAGTGTATAAAAAGTTATATGTATAGCAGATCCATGCACTATACAAGCTCCTCTAATGAACCCACTTGGGGTTTTTAGCAAAACGCCATGCACAAGTTGTAGATATGAGATATAAGACTGCAGATCTATGGAAATATTCAGATCTAGAAAGTGGATCTGATCTGATATAAACAATAAAACTACCTCCTCCAAATGATCTCCAAGGTGAAGGGCATATCCCCAACACTAGGAAAATCACTCTCCAAATGGTGTGCTGAAACACCCTGCAACTACACCTATAGGAATAACACAAATCTGGGTCTATACTATGCTGTAGGGATCAAAATGAGGTTGGCCTCATGCCAATATCTAAAAATTATGCTCAATGTCTTAATATTGTCCTCCCAATGAAGTAGAAACCCCCTCCACTGAAAAGAAGCATTGAAATGGACTAGAACTGAAAGATCTAATATCCACTTGTTGCAACTTGCAAAAACAACCAAATCCTCAACCGAATATATGTTATAGTTGAAAGAAGAAACTTGGCCCTAAGCCAGATAGTAGACAATGCAATACAAACTCTCCCAAGAGATACTCAATGGGAAGAGGTGGGATTCCCGATCAGGAACACCCAATGCTAAACAACATTCAATCTCAACTAAACAGCAAGAGAAAGATATATGTCTAAACAAACAATATCAGATATATGATAATCATCAACAACCTTCTAATGCTACCATCCTATTCCTTTTATAAGACAAGAGCTTTCAAACCCTAAACCACTTCCAATGAGATTGCTTCTTACACACAATTCACCTCCATCTAAAACTATGATGTCCCTCATTGATGGCCACTCCTCCATGACAGTGATGTAGATTTGGTCAAGTTTGACCCAGTCAAAGTGTTTTAGCTCTGTCCACACCTTAGGGTACTTTATTAGGCTGCAAATATGTTCCACTTTCACATGAGAAGTGTTTTTATTCACAATAAAGAGCTTTATGGTTCTCCCCACCCACTCATTCATCTATCTATGTGACAAAACAAAATTTTAATATTCCTGTGAGTTGTAGGCTAATTTATGAATATTATAGAGAATCTTGGCTAGGGAGATCCAATGTGCACCTAGAGGGCCAACTTGAGAAGGCAAAAAGATACATTGACCTGCAGAAGAAGATGGCAAGACATTATGCCATGAGGAACAGAATTGCAAGGGCCAAGCTTAAAAGATCACTTGCCAAGATTCAAGCAAAAAATGAGGAAAAGGAGAAGGAAAAATTGGATATCCTTGCTGATGTATCCCTCCAAGCATCCCAAACATGATCATCAAGCTAAGTTCCAAATTTTGGCACTTTAGTGCAAATTTTGATTTTTGACTATTTGGCCAGTAGAAAAAGGAGCCAAATGCATAGTGCCACTGGCACTGCGCTCTTTTTTGGGGAACTCAAATGAAAAATGGATTGCATATTCATGATCCTCATGGAAGTTACATCATCCACATAAAATTTCAAGCCATGTGGAGAAAAACTAGTTGCTCAAAAGGGCCAAAAACCACCTAAAAAACACATTTCTGCCCTCTTTTCAGCACTGGCACTGTGCCCTTAGCAGTCTTGGGAGAATGGAATTATGACTAGGAAAATGGGCATCATTCTAGAAACTAAAGGCAAATTTGGAAACTAGACAGGACAGGATTTCCAATGAGCTATCATGGAATGCATTTGGACACAAGGAATGCCTCCAAAAGTCAGCTACAAAACAGGAAATTTTCCCAATCTTGGCGTTGCGCATTTGCAACTGGCACTACGCCCTCAGACAGTGGCGTTGTGCCCTTGCTAGAAAGTCAACAAAAGACACTAGGAGTTATTGTGAAATTTATTAAGCAACCTTAAGGTCAAATTCTTCCAAAATTAGCTCAGTAGATATGTTAGAAATTATTATTGCAATGAATGAGTTTTAGATATTTTTGCCTTGGGCCTTGCATGGTCTCAAAGGTCAAAATGACTTAAATATGTAATAAATGACTTCTAAAACCCTAGCTAGGGTTCCAAATCCTCATTTTGTAGATAAATACTGCATGTATGCCTCAGGTTGGTTGATTTTTGAGATGAAAATAACATCGACTTTGAGCGATAAAGAGTTTTTGGTTATGGAGCTATGTAATTGTCTAGGACTGAATGATAATGGAGCAAGCACATTTGCAGGATTCATGGACTTTGTCAAATGGTGATATTATTCCAATTTAGTTATTATTTTTCTCATGATTCCCATATTTTTCATCTTTTCCCTTATGATAGAGTAGAAAAATTAGATTAAGATATGATGTTGAGAGGCACCTTAATTCTGTTTACCTTCTGTTGTTTATATGTTCTCTTCTGCTAGGTCTGATTGAAGAATTCTTAATTTCTCTTTAATTCCACCTAGCTTGTTGTCTTGAAAATAATTTAATGGAGTCAAGCCAAATAATTTTATGGTATGCCCTGTCCTTTCGTGTAGCTTAAAAAATTGTTTTTAAGACCTTTTCTTTGAAGTTTACTAATTAGGGTTTGGCTTAAGAAGTTTATGGTTTTCCCTGTCCTTTATTCCATCTTGAATAGTCAATTTGAAGGTCTTTGATAGTTTGGTTAAGGAATTTAGGATTTACATGCTCTTTAATCATTACTAATGTGTTATTTTGAATGTTTTCTTTCTCTGAAGGTAAATAACTATAGAATTTAGGAGTTCCCTGCTCTCTAGGGTTTGTTGGATTGTTGTTTTAGAGTTTGCTTGGTGAAGCTAGGTCAAACAAGTTTATGGTGTGCCCTGTCCTTCGATTATTTCTTAAACATAGTAATACTAAACATCCTTCTTGTTCTAGTATATGTTAAAGGTGTTGGAGGTGTGAGTCTAATTATCTTGTTTACTTTGTATCACGGCATTGGACCCCTGTGTACCTTAAAATGGCGACGACGCGCGGGAAATGCAGTGTCGACGCCATGGGGGGTCCGGGGGGGCGAGCGGCGACAACTTTATGGAGCCCCCGTGGCGAGAGAAGGGTTGCAGAGGGCGAGTTTTCTGAAGCTAAAAATAGATGTAAAATTTCCTTGTAAAAGTATAGTAATTTCTAGTCAATCTGGGCAGTTCATTAGGCAAATGATCTGACGGTAGAAGTTATGTTTAGATTAGGGTTTTTTGCCCTAGAAGGCAACCCCCTTGTATATATGGGGGCATTGTATTACGGCTGATTATTATGTGTGTATTCTCGGAGCGAGAAACAGAGAGGGAGACTGTGAGAGAGAACAAAGGATATTACAACGGATCTGCTGTAGGTTTTGTCTCTTCATTTTTGTTGGATAATATAAAGGAAGGACTGGCTATTCGGGGTGGACGTAGCCCAAACTGGGTGAACCACGTATATCTATGTCTCTCTGGTTTTATGTATTTTGTGTGCTTGTATTTTCCGCATATTTTTTTTGTTTCATTGCTCTGTAATATTTAATTTTCTAACAACTGGTATCAGAGCTGAAGGTATATTTGGCTGATAAACTCGCAGGAAAAAAGGGTTCCTGGTTCAAGTGGGAGCAATGGCGGACGATGGTAAGTTTAGGGTCGAGAAATTTAATGGCCAAAACTTTGCGCTGTGGAAGATGCAGATGGAAGATTATCTATATCAGAAAGATCTGTACCTACCATTGAGCGGAAAAACAAAGAAGCCGGCGACCATGACAGACGCGGAATGGAACATTCTCGATAGAAAGGCACTCGGAACAGTACGGTTGTGTCTTGCGGCGTCAGTCGCCTTCAATATTTCAAAGGAAACAACAACAGAGGGTTTGATGCAGACATTGGCGAAACTATATGAAAAACCCTCGGCCTCAAACAAGGTATTTCTTATGAAACGACTATTTAATATGAAGATGTCGGAAGGTGGATCTGTTGCAGACCATTTAAATGAATTTAATACAGTTACCAGTCAGTTAGGTTCTGTAGGGCTAAACTTTGATGATGAAGTTAGAGCTCTGTTATTCTTGTGCTCATTGCCAGAGAGTTGGAATGGTTTAGTAATGGCCATTAGTAACTCTGTCTCTGGATCTAGTACTTTAAAGTTTGATGATGTTGTTGGTGCTATCCTTAGCGAGGAAATGCGACGGAAAAGCTCCGGTGAGACATCAGGTAATGCTTTGAGTGCAGAGTCTAGGGGAAGGAGAATGGAAAGAGGAAAGAGCTCAGGATATCGCAGTAAATCAAGAAAAGGCAGATCCAAGTCCAGATCGGGGATAGTGTGTTGGAAATGCGGAAAGAAAGGACACCTAAAGAAAGACTGTAGATCTCGGAAGGGAAAAGAAGGAGACACACAGCAAGAAAACAATCATGAAGCAAATGTGACAGGTGATGTGTTACAAGATGCTTTGATTCTTTCTTTCGAAAATGTTACTGATTCTTGGGTTGTAGATTCGGGGGCTTCATTCCATGCCACACTTGATAAGAAATATTTTCATGACTATGTTCAAGGAGATTTTGGACAAGTTCATTTGGGTGATGATAAACCCTGTAAAATTGTTGGAATGGGTAAAGTTCTTGTAAAACAACAGAATGGAAACCAATGGCTACTAAAGGAGGTAAGGCATGTTCCAGATCTGAAGAAAAATCTGATTTCAACAGGGCAGTTAGGCGATGAAGGTTGTGTGACAACTTTCACGGATAAAATTTGGAAGGTCACCAAAGGAGCCCTGGTAATATCAAAAGGTGAAAAGGTTGGTACATTGTATTTATGCAATGTTATTTCTAACTCTGTTAATGATTTAACTTCCAAAGGAGCATATGCAACATTATGGCATCATAGGCTCGGACACATGAGTGAGAAGGGGATGAAAATTCTTCACTCAAGAAATTTGCTGCCAGGTTTGAAGAATGTTGATTTGGATTTTTGTGAGAATTGCATTTATGGAAAACAAAAGAGAGTCAGATTTCTCAGAGTTGGGAAAGAAAAGAAGAGTGAAAAATTGGAGCTTGTGCATACAGATGTATGGGGACCTGCTCAGGTATCATCTCTCGGTGGCTCTCATTATTATGTTACTTTTATTGATGATTCAACTAGAAAAACATGGATTTATTGTATTCAGAATAAATCTGATGTATTTGATACTTTCAAGAAATGGAAAGCTTTGGTTGAGATTGAGACGGGAAAGAAGTTGAAGCGTTTCATATCAGACAATGGAGGTGAATATTGTAGCAAATATTTTTATAGGTACTGTTCAGAGCATGGAATTCGCAGAGAGAAGACAGTTCCAAGAACACCACAAGAAAATGGTGTGTCAGAAAGGATGAACAGAACAATCATGGAGCGTGCAAGGTGCATGAGATTGCATGCGGGATTGCCTTTACAATTTTGGGCAGATGCTGTAGATACTGCTGTTTATCTAATAAACAGAGGGCCTTCAAGTTCCTTGGATGGTGGTATTCCAGAGGAAGCATGGACAGGTAAAAAGGTAGACTACTCTTTTTTAAAGCCTTTTGGTTGTGAGGCCTTTGTCCATATTAATAAAGAAAATAGAACAAAGCTTGAGGCAAAATCAAAGAAATGTACCTTTATTGGATATGGTGTTAATGATTTTGGTTATCGCTTATATGATTATGAAAATCACAAAATCATTAGGAGCGGAGATGTAATATTCAATGAAAAGGTCTTGTATAAGAATTAGTTGCAGGAAAAGAAACAGGAAAAAGAAAACAAGGAATACACAGTTCTTGATGAGATCACTGAAAAAGTAAAGGTGCCTGAAAATAATAATAATCAACAACCACAGCAACAACAACCACCACAACAGCAACAGGCACCTCAAACACCTGAAAGTGGTGTTAGAAGATCTACCAGAATAAGTAGACCCCCTGAACGATACTCTCCTTCATTATATTATTTATTGCTGACTGATTCTGGTGAACCTGAATGTTATGAAGAAGCAATGCAGTTTGAAAGTAGGAAGAAGTGGGAGCTAGCCATGGAAGAAGAGATGGACTCCTTAATGCATAACCAGACTTGGGACTTAGTCAAGTTGCCTGCAGGTAAAACTACATTGCAGAATAAATGGGTTTACAGGCTGAAGGAAGAAGATGGAGGAAAATAGAGGTACAAAGCTAGACTTGTGGTGAAGGGGTTTGCATAGAAGAAAGGTATTGATTTTGATGAAATATTTTCTCCTGTTGTTAAGATGACTTCAATCAGAACTATTTTAAGTCTTGTAGCAGCGGAAGATTTACATCTTGAACAGTTAGATGCAAAGACAACATTTCTCCATGGAGATTTGGAGGAAGAGATATACATGTAGCAACCAGAAGGATATGAGGTCAAAGGGGAAGAAAAATTGGTGTGCAGGTTAAAGAAGAGCTTGTATGGCTTAAAACAGGCTCCAAGGCAGTGGTATCTAAAATTTGACAAGTTTATGTCTGAACAAGGTTATACTAGATGTCACTCTGATAATTGTGTTTATCTAAAAAGGAAAAATGATGGCAGCTATATTATATTGTTATTGTATGTAGATGACATGCTTGTTGCAGGGTCTAACATGCAGGAAATAAATGTGCTTAAAAGAAAATTGGCAAATTCATTTGCAATGAAGGATTTGGGAGCTGCAAAACAAATCCTTGGTATGAGGATAACTAGAGACAGGAAAAATCGCAAATTAACACTGTCTCAGAATGAGTACATAGAAAAGGTGTTGAAAAGATTTAATATGCAGAATGCAAAACCAGTTAGTACACCTTTTGCTATCCATTTCAAACTTAGTAAGGAGATGTGCCCCAAGACCCACAAAGAAATGGAATATATGTCTAAAGTTCCATATGCATCAGCAGTTGGAAGCTTAATGTATGCAATGGTCTGCACAAGGCCTGATATTGCACATGTAGTGGGAGTTGTAAGAAGGTACATGAACAATCCAGGAAAAGAACATTGGATGGCAGTAAAATGGATTCTCAGATATTTGAGAGGTACCACAAATCAAGCATTATGCTTTGGTGGTTCAAACATTGCTCTACAGGGATATGTTGATGCAGATATGGCAAGTGACAGAGATAACAGGAGGAGCACTATAGGATATGTATTTATTGTAGGTGGAACAGCTGTTAGTTGGGTTTCAAAAATCCAAAGTGTTGTTGCACTTTCAACAACAGAAGCAGAGTATGTTGCTACTACAAAGGCTAGTAAAGAAATGATTTGGTTACAAAGGTTTATGGATGAATTGGGTAAGAAGCATGATATGGGCACACTATACAGTGATAGCCAAAGTGTTATTCATCTTTAAAAGAACTCAGCATTTCATTCCAGGACTAAACACATACATCTCAAGTACCATTTCATACGGTCAATATTGGAAGATGGAGAGTTGAAGCTGGAAAAGATACACAGTAGCCAGAATCCTGCAGATATGCTAACAAAAGTTGTAACCAGGGAGAAACTGAGAACATGCTCAGTTTCAATTGGTCTTCAAGGATGATGATGAAGATGAGAAACAGCCAGGTCCAAAGAAGAGTCATTGTCCAGCAAATGAAGCAGCGATGGAGTTGCTACAATCAGTCTCCAAGTGGGAGATTGTTGGGTGTGGAGCCTGATTATCTTGTTTACTTTGTATCACAGCATTGGACCCCTGTACCTTAAAAGGGGCGGCAACGCCACCTGTAATTAATTTCTGCCATGGGGGGTCTAGGGGGGGCGGCATCGCTTTTCGGAGCCCCCCCCCCCCGGCGGGGGTTTTTGGGGGCAGCGCCCCCGAAGCTAAAAACAGATGTGAAATTGCCTTGTAAAAGTATAGTAATTTCTAGTCAATCTGGGCCGTTCATTAGGCAAATGATCTAACGGTAGAAGTTATGTTTAGATTAGGGTTTTTTTCCCTAGAAGGCAACCCCCTTGTATATATGAGGGCATTGTATTGCGGCTGTGTATTATGAGTGTATTCTTGGAGCGAGAAATAGAGAGGGAGACTGTGAGAGAGAACAGAGGATATTACAGCGGATCTGCTGTAGGTTTTGTCTCTTCATTTTTTGCTGGATAATAGAAAGGAAGGACTGGCTGTTCGGGGTGGACGTAGCCCAAACTGGGTGAACCACGTATATCTATGTCTCTCTAGTTTTATGTGTTTTGTGTGCTTGTATTTTCCGCATATTTTATGTGTTGCATTGCTCCATAATATATAATTTTCTAACAAAAG
>JAXQQM020071880.1:0-86651 GCA_034641835.2 Pinus albicaulis
CCCAGGGGTAAGAGGAATATGTTAGACTCCTATACCAATAGGTTTCATTTTTCATGATTGTCTTGATTGAACTATGGAATATGTTCAAACCTTTTTCTTAAGCAAAGGTGTTCCATATTCTTGAAAAACCAAAAAACCAAAAAATTTTAAAAAATGTAAAGAGGGTATACCCTAAAAGAAAATCAAAGGGTAAAAAGAATAAAATGGTCAAAAAAGTGAAAGAAATGAACCCCAAACAAAAATAGACCAAGGAAAGTGTGCAAATCCAAATGCCACTACTATTTCATTTTTGTAAATAAGCAATTGTGTGCAGCTTGTCAAACTTTTGCCACAATTTATGAAGGGTCAAATTGTTTAAACTTGACTTATTCATATTTCAATTTCATGTTATAGAATAGAGAATAAATATCTGACCAAACAGTTTAATCTTGGCAGATAAGTAGATAGGTAGAGTTAATAAAAGGTGCTCAACAGTTTAATCTGAGCCCTTGGATGTAATAAGGGTAGAATTAGATAGATTTGCCTTGTAAAAAGAAAAAAGATTGATAAGGGTTTGCAAGTCTAAATGCACCCTAATAAAGAAGGGAAAATGGTAGCAATAGATAGGGTAGGTAGATGGTGTTGCAAAGTTTTATCTGATGAATGATGCTGCTACATGTTTTTGATCCTTTACTTTCATCACAAATACTGAAGCAAGAAATACACTGGAAAATCACAGCAAGCAAAGTCAAAATCATTAACTTCCCTCATCACTTTCCCCTTAAAGTTTTACTAATTTCCCCCAAAGTACTAAGGTACTTGGAGATCAAAGGGGCTCAAGGCATTTCCTTGACTTTTGGAGGGACCGGACCCTCGGCCTAATGATCAAAAAGACCTAAGTACTTGAGATAATTCATCATTATAAACTCTGGTTTAAGTTCTGATGAGTTAATAAAACAAATGGAAAGTTTACAATTAAGAGCCACAGAACTTCAAACCACAAAGTTACAATTAAAAGATTTGGAGCAGAAGTATGACACATCTAAGAAGACAGTTGCTGATAATGCCAGGGAAATTAAAAGATTGGACAAATTAGTATAGGCTTTAGAAAAAGATCTTTCATTAGAAAAGCCTTTGAAGGAAATAAATGAAATTCTTTGGGGTAATATAATTGAGTTAATAAAAAGTATTTGGCCCTCTATTCAAGCAATTTTTGAACAAAATGACCTGATTAAAGTAGCTCAGGAAGAAATAAACAGAACAAGAGATGAACTAAGAGGTAGACCTGAGCAGGCCAATCAACTTATTCAATTTTTGAACACCCGAACAAAAACAACAGCTTGCAAGACTATGAATTGAAGACAGGACCGGCACTATTTTAATGATAAAAAGAGTTTTCATCAAAAGAACTTTTATGCAGAATTTAGAAAGGAAGTGTTCAGATATTTTGGCTGATATTAATGATTTCAGAGAAAAATTTCAAGTTTTGTTAGACAGTGGGTTACCCAGTCCAATGCTCTCACAGGACCAAATAATGGAATTAGAAACCTATGTCAAGAAAATAGATATCCATGCTCAAAATACAACTGCTAGTTCTAGCAGTTTGACAGAAACAACGTTGCCAACAGGGAGAAATATTTATGACAGGTTGAAGAATTTATTTCATCTTGAACATGAAATAAAGTATTTGTTTCCTAATGAACCCACTTTTTACAAACTCACAGAGGCTGATGAGACATTGAGGAAACTTAAAAGGACTATGATACCAGAAGATCAATGGTGGAATGACCTATTGGAAATTTTATGAAAATTATCTTCAGTATGAGAATTTTATATTTTTACCATTATGTAAAAGATAAAAATGAGCACAGATGAAAGAGTATCAGTTGAACAGGTTAAAGAGTATCCGTAAAGACAAAGAGTATCAAACAAGCAAAGAAATTACTCCAAGGGACAGCACCGAGCCCTATTTCAACACTTACCTCCAGCACATCAGCCAAATGAGGGAACAGCACATCAGCAGTTACTTATTATTCTATCCACGAGACCATTTGTCTCTTGTTTATTTGTAAATTACTCCTTAGTCACCCTAGATTATTGGCTAGGTTAGTGTGAGATTTTTTCAAGTATTTCTTGTATAAATAAACCCTCAAAGAGAGTATTGAGGGTGGATTCTATTACTTTGCTGTAACATTGAGATTTTCGGAATAAAATCATTTTGGAGAAATTTATTCGTGGCTTACTGGATGACGATTTGAAGCTCGGGACTTTTTGCAGGATTCATGTGTTGGACTGCAGTTCAATAAGTCTTTCTACCCTTTGTCTTAAGTTTTATATCAGTTTATAATATCATTATGTCCATTTCTAAATAATTTACATAAAGGATTGAATCAGAATTTACTTAATTGTACTATGATTTCAGATGTGATTGTTCTTAATGTTTTCTTCTAAATTGGTTATAAGCATGAATTCTTAAATGCTCTTGCTTTGCTAATTTAAACATTGTTGATTACTATAATAAAGAATTCTTCATTGCTCTTTGTTTGTAGTCATCTCATTTCTTTCTTTTGAACATGGTGAAAGATTCTTAGCTGCCTTTCATCCCTTAAAAATCATCCCATCCACTTTAAATTTTAAGGATTGTTCTCTGTCTAGCTACCTTGCCCTGTAAAGCCATCTTGTGTGTAGAATAGAAATCCAGTAAAGCCATCCTTTGACTCCATAGCCCAATGGACTGAAAATTTTCAACCTTGCCCTTAGTTTATGGATTCCACCATTTTTCAAAACAAACTCTTGGATTATAACTAGCCTAAAACCTTATAATAACAAAGATAAATTATAAAGAGAGAGCCCTCTCTAGATGCAGATTGGCTAGATTCTGCATCTGAAGGTTGGTTTGTGGTTACCTCGGGTATACTTTCCTTTTCCACAACTTCAAGGAAAACCTGAGTGATAACATAGTGGCGACCATACTGGGGATCTGAATCATCTTTATTTGTTAATATTGTTCACTTATAAGCTATAGACAGGGTCTGAAAATCAGCCAGGTAGCCTTTGAAATTGCTTTTGCTCTGCAATTGCAAAAGTAAATAAATGCTGCTTCAGTCTATCTCTGATTTAGCTTATATTCTGAACCTTAGTATCAAAATGTTTAATCAGACTCTCTATTTTAATAGATATTTGAGAAAATTTTAATCATACATCATTATTTCTTGAAGAATTTGTAGAATTTGTATTCATTCTTTCAATTAAAACCAAAAATCCAAAAACACATAGTCTAAGAAAACTGGCTTCAGAAAGGATTCGTCATACTAGGTCAAATCCTGACCCAAATCCACCACCAATATTTGAAAATCCAAATCTGATTCC
Source organism: Pinus albicaulis (assembly GCA_034641835.2). Classification (NCBI taxonomy): domain Eukaryota; kingdom Viridiplantae; phylum Streptophyta; class Pinopsida; order Pinales; family Pinaceae; genus Pinus; species Pinus albicaulis. The sequence continues at coordinate 3,349 of JAXQQM020071880.1, forward strand.
TAGGATTCTTAGAAGACAAGGAAGTCAAGAAAGTTCTGAAAGAGGAAGTCAAGAGAGTTCAGGAAGTTCTAGACCACTTTCTAGATCTGCATCCTGTCCTGTGAAAATTATATATATTGATGAAATTCCTTTTGATGCACGCTTTGAAACATCCTTATTTGTGAATTTTTCTGAAACCGGATTATCCAGATTAGTTCCAGATCCATTGTTCTTTGAAGATTTGCAATACAGATTTGTTTCACATCATCTTGACAGACAATTACAGAACTCTATTCAATCTGAACAAACCTTTGAAGAAAATTCAAACATCTCTGTAATTACCGAAGCTTCTCCAAGTTCAGTTACTTTTTCTCAAGATTTTCAAACACCTGTCACCCCTTCTACTCCTCTATCTCCTCCTACCAGACCATCAACTCCTATTACCCCACTATATCTTCCAATGGCCAATCGATATGCCCCTTTACAGTTACCAGCCAACCCTCCTGCTTTTCCCCAAGATTACCAGAGTAAGATCACACCTTTTGATGGATCAGGTACTTACACAGCACAACAACACACCAAAAGGATGACTAATTACTTTGAGTTCTATGAAATTGATACTGATAATGTCCGAATGAGAATTTTTGTTCAGAGTCTTACGGGAGAAGTTAGGACATGGTTCAGGGCCCTTGCTCCAAATAGTATTACTGATTTACTAGCTTTATATAAGGCATTTTTGAACAGATGGGAGAAGAAGAAGGATCCTCTTCAGATCCTGTCAGAGTTCGAAAAATTAAGAAGAAGACCTAATGAAACAGTACAGGATTACATCATTCGATTCAATGAAGCATATAATGCAGTTCCTCAAAACTTAAGACCCCCACCTGACTCCGTATTTGTTAAATTTCCAGATGGTTTTGACTCTGATATAGCGTATTCCCTCAGGGAAAGAGCTCCCCAAACATTAGAGGAAATGCAAAGCATAGTGGTGAGTGTAGAAGCAAATCTGATAGAAAAACGAGCCAGAGCAAGAGCAGAAAGAAGAATGCCTATGAATGAAGAACCTTCAGCTTTTGAAAAGAAGCTGGATGCAATCATTAAAGGTATGGAAAGATTAGGAGATAGAGTGGAGACCATTGAAAGAAAGTCTACTAATGATAATCAAAATGTTGCAAGAAACCCAAACTTTAGGAGAAATCTGAATCAAAATATTGGAAAGAATGTCCCTGACCAAAACATTAGGCCACCTTTCCAAGAAAATTTTGTTGAAGGTTCAACTTCTGAAGGACCTACAGAAGATGTAGAAATAAAAAATGTAACTGATGACAAAAATGAACCAGAAATCTTCCTATCCCAGGATGATCAAGAGAATCATATCCTTGAAACATTCCAAACTCATTCAGGTGAGACTTTTGATTTTAAGGAAGGCTATGACACAGCAATTTATGAGGTCCATAAACGGTATAATTTGAGAAGTAGACGGATTGATGTGCCAGAGAATAGTAAACAGAAAAATGCAAAACAAAATGTCAAAGGTAAAGTTAACATTCCCCCTGTACAAAACATTCCCCAAGTACAAATTTTGTCTAGGATAACTCCCAACCCTTCAAATCCAATAATTGAAGATGTCTCTGACAACCAACCAAACAATAAACATCAATCTAATACTTTTCCTCCTGTAGGAAATGTAGAAGAAACAGTAGAAGTTAGTCCAGAAACACCTTCAAAACAAAATTTCACTCACGAAAAAGAGAAAAACGTTGAAGACCCAAAAAACAGAGAAAACCCAACTGTGCAAAACACTAAAACTCAAAAAGAAAAACCTTTCAATCTAGAGGCTGAAATAGGAAAACTTAAGATATTTGTTCCTTTATCAGAACTGGCTAAACATGATGTCTATAGAAGTCAAATTACCAAGTCCCTAAACATTAACATTACTGGATTGGATGATTCAGTAAATATTCTTGATGATCAACCCAAACTTCTTTTTGGCCCTGAGGTAAATGGCAAACCAGAAAGTGGAGGGACTCCTCCATTTTATGTAAGCCTGAATGTTCATGACAAGATACTCCATAATGCAATGCTTGATTCTGGAGCATCTCACAATTTGATGCCAAAAGCAGTAATGGAAAGATTGAATCTAGATATTACCAGACCGTACAAAGATTTGTTTTCATTTGATTCTAGTCAGGTAAAATGTTTAGGTTTGATTAAAGATTTGTGTGTTACTTTGGTACAATACCCTGCTAAGTCTGTTTTGATGGACATAGTAGTGGCCGATATTCCACCTAAATATGGTATGTTATTGTCTAGATCTTGGGGTGCTAAACTTGGAGGGTCTATTCAACTAGACATGTCATATGCAACTATTTCAGTATTCGGTCAGCCTAAAAGATTATATAGAGAAACCTTGATGAAATACTTAGTCAGTAGCCATGAGAAGCCTGAAAACTTCCCTGTTTACTCTATACATTCTGATATGGATTCTTTTATTTTATACAATGCTGAGTTGGATCTCCCCACTGAAATAGAAGCTCCAGAATTGGAAACCACAAACAAAACTACTGTTAAAATTGAAGAAATCTCTGAAAACAAAGAAACACCAGATGATCAAGAAATCCCAGAAGAAACTAAACAACTAGCTCCTGTCAAGAAACATTTTAAAACAATTGATGAGGATTATGAACATGAAATTCTATGGCATTTAGAATTTGATGGCTCAGTAAACAAATTAGGGGCAGGAGCTGGGATTTGGTTACATAATGTTGAGAATAATCATGCGGAGGGTCATGCTTATAGGTTGAATTTCAAATGCACTAACAACATGGCAGAGTACGAAGCTCTTTTATTAGGGCTTAAACATGTCAAGAAGTTAGGAGCCATTAGGGTATCAATCATAGGAGATTCCGAACTAATCATTCAACAAATTAAAGGAGAATGTTCAACAAAAGACATGAGACTGAAACAATACAGAGAGACAGTTGTGGAAATTCTTAACACCTTTCTACAAGCTCAACTTGCCAAAATTCCCAGGAAACAAAATTTGCATGCTCACAGTTTAGCAATGTTTGCTAGTACATGTAAGTTACCTTTTGATCCTAATCATCAGTTTTCAGCTGAGATTAGACATAGGCCTGCAATACCAGATAATCTTTTGAATTGGCAAGTATTTGTTAATAACAATCAAATCAATAATTTTTTGACACTTCAAAATGAGTTTTCTAACTGTAATATAGATGAAGACATAACTATTGATGAATTCGATCAAGAAAAAGAACAAAAAATAGAAATTTCAAGAGAAAATGCAATTCATATGCTGCACCCAACCACATTCACAGAAAAAGACATGCAGAATTTAAAACACATGGAATCTGATGAGATCATAGAAGATGAGACAGAGATCATCAATTTAAAAGATAATCATTTGCCCAAAGGGTTAACTCCTTTGGAAGATCTTTTTGACTCAAATGATATTCCATTTAGACCTAAAATGGAACCTGTTAAGGCTGATATAGAAGAATGCAACTTAGGAACCCCAGAAAATCCTAAAATGGTTAAGTTGTCCAAATCTCTTGCAAAAGATCAAAAGGTCAAATATGTTGAACTATTGAGAGAATTCCAGGATTTTTTTGCCTAGAGTTATGAAGATCTGAAATCTTATGATACATCTATCATTCAACACACTATACCTTTGAAACCAGATCAGAAACATTTCAAACAAAAGCTTAGAAGAATAAATCCTGTTTTATTACCCTCAATTGAAAAGGAAATTAAAAGAATGTTTGAAGCAGGGATTATAGCTCCTATCAGATTCTCAGAATGGGTTTCTAACCTAGTACCAACAAGGAAGAAGACATGAGAAATTAGACTGTGTGTTGATCTAAGAAATTTGAATAAAGTTTCTTTAAAAGATAACTATCCTTTACCAAAAATGGACCATATTCTACAAAGGGTAGTGGGATCTTCTAGGATATCTCTACTGGATGGATTTTCGGGGTACAACCAGATTCTGGTTCATCCTGATGATCAGGATAAAACAACATTCACTACACCATGGGGTACGTTTAAATATGTCAAAATGCCATTTGGACTCAAGAATGCAGGAGCTACGTTTCAGAGAGCAATGGACATTGCTTTTGCTAAAGAAATACATGATTTTCTGGTTATTTATCTAGATGATTTGACTGTTTTTTCTAAAACAGATCAAGAACATTTAGATCACTTAAGGCAAGTATTTATTAAATGCAGAAAATATGGGATTTCTTTAAACCCTAAAAAGTCATTGTTTGGTTTGGAAGAAGGAAAGCTCTTAGGTCACATTATTTCTAAATATGGTATTAGGATTGATCCAGAAATAATACAAGCAATTTTACAGATACCTCATCCTAGAAACATAAAAGAGTTGCAAGAATTCATAGGAAAGATTAATTTCTTGAGAAAATTTATTTCTAGTTTAGCTGAGTTACTTAGATTTCTCACTAACATGTTGAGGAAAGATTCAAGCATTGACTGGACTGTAGAAGCCAAACAATCATTTGAGGAAATAAAGATGGCTTTAACAAGAACACCAGTTCTTACCAGTCCTAAATTTGACAGAGATTTCATTATTTTTTCATTTGCTTTTGAACATACAGTTGCAGCTGTTTTACTTCAAAAAGATGATCAAGGGTGTGAAAAACCAATAGCATTTTTTAGTAAAGCACTTAGGGATGCATCTTTAAAATACAATATTATGGAGAAACAGGCTTTTGCATTGGTAAAAGCAATTAAAGATTTCAGAGTTTACATATTATATTCTCATGTGATAGCTTATGTGCCTAATGATGTAGTTAAAGATATTTTGACTCAAGATGGCATTGAAGGTAAAAGAGGTAAGTGGATAGCTACCATTTTAGAATATGATATTGAAATTAAACCAACAAAACTCATAAAAGGTCAAGGTTTGGCACAACTCATGACTGAAACTAATTGCCAAGCCTTAGACATTAACGAACTGGATGACAAGCAGGAGATGGCGACTCCACAGATCAGTCAAGCTTTCTTAGATTCTCCCTGGTACACTGATATCATTCATGTTTTGCTAAACCTGCAAGCTCCTCCAGGGTTGTCCAGAACAAAACAAAGATTTTTAAAGATGACATCCTTGAAATATTGTATTTTAGATGGCACTCTATTTTGGAAAAATCATGAAGGGATCTTATTGAATTGTCTATTAAAAGATGAAACTGATAAAGTTCTTAATGAATTTCATGCAGGGGATTGTGGAGGACATCTCTACTGGAAATCAACTGCAGACAAAATGTTAAGGGCTGGTTTTTACTGGCCAACATTATTTTCTGATGTTAAGAAATTTGTAACAACTTGTCATAAGTGTCAGATCTTTGAGGGTAAAAGAAAGTTGTTACCTCTGCCATTAAAACCAATTTCCACAGAAAGACCTTTTCAACAATGGGGGTTAGATTTTATTGGAGAAATCCATCCACCTTCTTCAGGGCAACACAAATGGATTCTTACTGCCACAAACTACTTCACTAAGTGGATTGAAGCTATCCCATGCAGACAGGCCAATGATTCCGTGATTATAGGGTTTTTAGAAACCAATATACTTTCAAGATTTGGCTGTCCAGAAAAGATTATAACATATAATGCTGCTGCATTTAAGTCAAATAAAATGATTAGTTTCTGTAGTAAATATCATATTACTTTAGGCCATTCAACAGCTTATTACCCTCAGGGTAATGGACTAGCAGAATCCTCCAATAAAAGCCTTATTAATATCATCAAAAAGTTATTGGAAGAAAATAAAAAGAACTGGCACAAGAAACTGACCAATGCATTATGGGCAGACAGACTTACAACTAAGAAATCAATTGGGACTAGTCCGTATGAATTAGTTTATGGTCTTGAAGCAAGATTCCCATCATCTTTAGGAATTCCTGTTATGAAATTACTTCAGGAAGCCCAAGTGGAACCAAATGACATTCAGAGAAGAATTAATCAAACAATCCACTTGCAGCAAACCAGAGAAGAAGTATACCAACGATCTCAAATCTTGCAGGAAAAGCTAAAGAAAATGTTTGACAAAAGGACTAAAGCAGAAGATTTTCAACTAGGTGATAAAGTCTTAAGATGGGATTCTAGAAGAGAAGAAAAGGGAAACATGGGAAGTTTGATTTCCTGTGGAAAGGGCCTTATATCATTCATGCCTTGCAGGGAAACGATACATACTTTTTGAAGGATTTGGACAATTCAGAAGTTGAGGAAGGACCAGTCAATGGTCGAATGCTGAAGCATTATTTTGATCCTATTTACTAGGATTTTTTAATTTTTCTAACTTGTACATAATATATTCTTTTGTAATGCAGTTTTGATTGGATGGTGACTTCTTGAAGTTGAAGCCCGAAGTGAAGGCCCTAAGCTTCAAAAGTTTCACTATCATATGTACAATAAAGCTACTACAAGAAGGAGATTACATAGTTCAGTTTGAAGACATGTTGAGGCATCTGACCTGCTGTTCTTGACTTTTCACAAGGAAAAGCCATCCCCAAGTGGAGCCAGTGTTAGACTCCTATACCAATAGGTTTCATTTTTCATGATTGTCTTGATTGAACTATGGAATATGTTCAAACCTTTTTCTTAAGCAAAGGTGTTCCATATTCTTGAAAAACCAAAAAATCAAAAAATTTTAAAAAATGTAAAGAGGGTATACCCTAAAAGAAAATCAAAGGGTAAAAAGAATAAAATGGTCAAAAAAGTGAAAGAAATGAACCCCAAACAAAAATAGACCAAGGAAAGTGTGCAAATCCAAATGCCACTACTATTTCATTTTTTGTAAATAAGCAATTGTGTGTAGCTTGTCAAACTTTTGCCACAATTCATGAAGGGTCAAACTGTTTAAACTTGACTTATTCATATTTCAATTTCATGTTATAGAATAGAGAATAAATATCTGACCAAACAGTTTAATCTTGGCAGATAAATAGATAGGTAGAGTTAATAAAAGGTGCTCAACAGTTTAATCTGAGCCCTTGGATGTAATAAGGGTAGAATTAGATAGATTTGCCTTGTAAAAAGAAAAAAGATTGATAAGGGTTTGCAAGTCTAAATGCACCCTAATAAAGAAGGGAAAATGGTAGCAGTAGATAGGGTAGGTAGATGGTGTTGCAAACTTTTATCTGATGAATGATGCTGCTACATGTTTTTGATCCTTTACTTTCATCACAAATACTGAAGCAGGAAATACACTGGAAAATCACAGCAAGCAAAGTCAAAATCATTAACTTCCCTCATCACTTTCCCCTTAAAGTTTTACTAATTTCCCCCAAAGTACTAGGGTACTTGGAGATCAAAGGGGCTCAAGGCATTTCCTTGACTTTTGGAGGGACCGGACCCTCGGCCTAATGATCAAAAAGACCTAAGTACTTGAGATAATTCATCATTATAAACTCTGGTTTAAGTTCTGATGAGTTAATAAAACAAATGGAAAGTTTACAATTAAGAGTCACAGAACTTCAAACCACAAAGTTACAATTAAAAGATTTGGAGCAGAAGTATGACACATCTAAGAAGACAGTTGCTGATAATGCCAGGGAAATTAAAAGATTGGACAAATTAGTAAAGGCTTTAGAAAAAGATCTTTCATTAGAAAATCCTTTGAAGGAAATAAATGAAATTCTTTGGGGTAATATAATTGAGTTAATAAAAAGTATTTGGCCCTCTATTCAAGAAATTTTTGAACAAAATGACCTGATTAAAGTAGCTCAGGAAGAAATAAACAGAACAAGAGATGAACTAAGAGGTATACCTGAGCAGGCCAATCAACTTATTCAATTTTTGAACACCCGAACAAAACAACAGCTTGCAAGACTAGGAATTGAAGATAGGACCGGCACTATTTTAATGATAAAAAGAGTTTTCATCAAAAGAACTTTTATGCAGAATTTAGAAAGGAAGTGTTCAGATATTTTGGCTGATATTAATGATTTCAGAGAAAAATTTCAAGTTTTATTAGACAGTGGGTTACCCAGTCCAATGCTCTCACAGGACCAAATAATGGAATTAGAAACCTATGTCAAGAAAATAGATATCCATGCTCAAAATACAACTGCTAGTTCTAGCAGTTTGACAGAAACAACGTTGCCAACAGGGAGAAATATTTATGACAGGTTGAAGAATTTATTTCATCTTGAACATGAAATAAATTATTTGTTTCCTAATGAACCCACTTTTTACAAACTCACAGAGGCTGATGAGACATTGAGGAAACTTAAAAGGACTATGATACCAGAAGATGAATGGTGGAATGACCTATTGGAAATTTTATGAAAATTATCTTCAATATGAGAATTTTATCTTTTTACCATTATGTAAAAGATAAAAATGAGCACAGATGAAAGAGTATCAGTTGAACAGGTTAAAGAGTATCCGTAAAGACAAAGAGTATCAAACAAGCAAAGAAATTACTCCAAGGGACAACACCGAGCCCTATTTCAGCACTTACCTCCAGCACATCAGCCAAATGAGGGAACAGCACATCAGCAGTTACTTATTATTCTATCCACGAGACCATTTGTCTCCTGTTTATTTGTAAATTACTCCTTAGTCACCCTAGATTATTGGCTAGGTTAGTGTGAGATTTTTTCAAGTATTTCTTGTATAAATAAACCCTCAAAGAGAGTATTGATGGTGGATTCTATTACTCTGCTGTAACATTGAGATTTTCGGAATAAAAGCATTTTGGAGAAATTTATTCGTGGCTTACTGGATGACAATTTGAAGCTCGGGACTTTTTGCAGGATTCATGTGTTGGACTGCAGTTCAATAAGTCTTTCTACCCTTTGTCTTAAGTTTTATATCAGTTTATAATATCATTATGTCCATTTCTAAATAATTTACATAAAGGATTGAATCAGAATTTACTTAATTGTACTCTGATTTCAGATGTGATTGTTCTTAATGTTTTCCTCTAAATTGGTTATAAGCACGAATTCTTAAATGCTCTTGCTTTGCTAATTTAAACATTATTGATTACTATAATAAAGAATTCTTCATTGCTCTTTGTTTGTAGTCATCTCATTTCTTTCTTTTGAACATGGTGAAAGATTCTTAGCTGCCTTTCATCCCTTCAAAATCATCCCATCCACTTTAAATTTAAAGGATTGTTCTCTGTCTAGCTACCTTGCCCTGTAAATCCATCTTGTGTGTAGAATAGAAATCCAGTAAATCCATCCTTTGACTCCATAGCCCAATGGACTGAAAACTTTCAACCTTGCCCTTAGTTTGTGGATTCCACCATTTTTCAAAACAAACTCTTGGATCTATAACTAGCCTAGAAACTTCTAAGAACAAAGATAAATCATAAAGAGAGAGCCCTCTCTGGATGTAGATTGGCTAGATTCTGCATCTGAAGGTTGGTTTGTGGTTACCTCGGGTATACTTTCCTTTTCCACAACTTCAAGGAAAACCTGAGTGATAACAGAATAAATGGTTTAGCTACCTCCTGGGGGTGTTTTTGTTGTTGTACAAGGTCTATATGTCATGTTTCCATCGATTCCACTTCCTTAAGGTCACCTAGGAGTTTAAATATCATTATATTAGCCTTGTGTCACATGTTTACCCTCGTTGGTTGGTTACTTGGGTAGATGTAGGAATAGGGTGTTACATTGAAACTCATTAAACATTATGTTCTGATCTTCATAGTTTTTCTACATGTCTTGTATTTTCTTTAGACTCTTCTTGATTACCTTCATTTCCTATTCTATATATGCCAACATATCTGGTCCTATCAACACCCTTTTGACTGGATCACTCCAACTCATGGGAGTATTATAGCTCCGCCCATAGAGTGCCTCGAACAGACATCCTCAGTGACTCCTGGTAACCATTGTTGTAAGAAAACTCAACTAGTGGAAGGTACTCCTCCCAACTCCATTGTTGATGTATCACATACATCCTAAAAATGTACTCCAAAATCTTGTTGAATCTCTCTATCTATCCATTTATATGCATATGATAAGTTGTGTTGAAGGCCAACGCTTTCCATAAACCTGCAAATAGTTGCTCCCAAAACTTGGAAGTGAGGTTAGCATCCCTATCTGACACAATATTCTTCAAAACACCATGTAATCTTATCACATATTTAATGAATACTTGTGCCACATCACTAGTTGAATACATAGACTTCACTGGAATGAAGTGTGCTACCTTTTTCAACTTTTCTACCACGGCCATGATATAATCATGTTGTCTAGATTTCATGTGACGAAGTCCATGGAAATGACCTCCCATTTCCACTCTGGAATCGGAATCGGTTTTAACATTCCACCTGGATGATTAAATTCTACTTTTACCTGTTTACAATCCAAACATCTAGCCACAAAATCTGCCATGTATTTCTTCAGATTCGAGAAATGATCAAACTTCTTCATTGTTATCAATGTCTTATGATATCTTGGGTGACTTGAATATAGTTTTTCATGAAACTCTCACAACATATTCTTCTTGAGCTCACTATTTTCGGACACATATATCTTGTCCATAAACCCGATCAAAACATATGTTGTAAGATAATAGTCCACATCCTGATCACATGTACCCTGTTGTAATATATGCATAAGCTCCATGTACCTGCCATCATGTTGTCCTGCCTATAATATTTTATCATGTAATTTTGTCCCATAAGAACTCATAGCTACTATGTGATTCACATGTATCCTCCTGCTAAGAGTGTCTACCCTTGATTTACTTGATCTCAAAGTCAAACTCGCTAGTCGTGACCAACCATCTAGCTTTGCTAACATTCAAATTTGATGTGTCAAACAAGTATCTCAATCCACTGTGATCTCTCATCAATACAAACCTCCTTCAAAGAATATAATTCCTCCACAATTTTAATTCATGCATGGTCGCTGCAAACTCAATATCATGTGTCGGATATTTTTTCTTGTGCAGATTCAGATTTTTTGACTCATAGCACACCAATTGTCCCTACTGCATAAGGACTCCACCAATTCCCCTCTTGCAAGCATTTGTACACAACAAAAACACTTTTTCTGGATCTTCAATATTTAACACTGAATCATTTATCAATAGTTGCTTCAATTGTTCAAAACTTGTTGCACATTCCTATGTACATTCAAATTTCTTACCTTTCCTCTACAGTGATGTAATAGGAATGCAATCCAAGAGAATTTCCTGATGAACCTCCTATATTAACATGTCAGTCCCATGAATGATATTACGTCATCCCCATTTATAGGAGCTTCCCACTCCATGATGGCTCTTATCTTTTCCAGGTACACTTTTATGCCTTCCTTGGAGACAAAATTCCCCAAGTAATGTACCTCTATTTGGAAGAAATTGCATTTACTTAGCTTAGAATAAAACTGATGCTCTCTTAGCAATATCAATGTTTCTGCTAAGTATTGAGCATGTTCCTCCTCATTCTTAGAATATATCAATATGTCATCAATGAATACAATAAAAAAATTGTCTAGATAAGGATGCAACATACTATTCATCAAGCACATAACAGTAGTTGGAGCATTAGTCAAACCAAATGGAACTAAACCAAACTCATAATGTCCATACCTAGTTCAAAACTTGTCTTGTAAATATCCTCTTCTTTAATGCATACCTAATGGTATCCTGATCTCATATCAACCTTTGAGAACACTTCTTCTCCCTTTAACTGATGGATGAAGTCATCAATCCTTGACAACGGATTCATGTTTTTTATGGTCACCTTGTTCAACTACCTATAATCAATGCATAGCTTTTAAGTACCATCCTTCTTCTTCACAAACAACGCTGTTGCACTCCACGGTGTTACACTTGGCCTAATGTATCCCTTTTCAAGAATTTCCTTCAACTACAACTTTAACTCTACTAGCTCTAGAGTGCTAATCCTAAATGGTTCCTTTGATGTTGGTGTTGCCCCTGGTACCAACTCAATAGAAAAATATACTTCCTTGTGAGGTGAAAAATCTAAAATATCCATTGGGAACAAATCTTGAAACTACTTTAAGATCAGGTACCTGCTTAGTATCTCATCATCCTCATCCTCCTTACCTTTGTCACTAGAAATATGCACTACAAATAACACACACCCTTTTATATCACTATGCTTGGCTTGCATAATTGTCACCATTCTAATGAATGTTTATTTATTCTTACCCTGTAAGACTCTCTATTCTCCATTGTCATCCAATCACTCAATATAATTAACCAAAATCATATCCAATCCATAACCAAAATCATACTATACAATCCCAACAACAATGTATTCAAATGTGTTGATGTATGTATATTGTTGGTGTCCTAGTGTGAATGATATTATTCAACCATTTCCCACATTAATTATCAATTCAGGATTCATTTGGTTATTGCAAGGCTAACATGCAAAATATATGCAGATTCCAATTACACAATTCTATATCAATCATGAATTCAATGAACTATGTAAAACAAAAAACCACTGTAACAACAATGAAATGATAGCAGCAATCAATTGTAATATAATGACTAAATTCACATCCTTAATATTCACAGAAATTGCATTAAACTGTCATACTAAATAACAGAGAAACACGATTCATTAAGGGAAACTAATCACACACATTAAATAGGAAGCACCTGGTCAGGAGAGTGGGACCAACTCCTTGATCAGGATTGTGATATAATCACAAACTCAATAAAATATCAGAAATATGAATTGCATTAACTTGAACAAAGTACTACTACAGCTTCTCAATTCTCTCATCAGCCAACCCCCACTCCACGGCTCTGTAATCTCTCTTATACAAATGATTACGGTAATAGTTCATGAAATTACGGTAGTTTTTTCCTACAGTTACATAGTTTTTATGATATACAAAAACCAATGCAAAAGATAGCAAAGGAATGAATCTAAAGTTGGTCCACCGTTGTAGCAATGTTCCAAGATTTTGTTGCCAACTTGATGGATTTCCCTGGAATTGCGAACTTGGTCATCTGGCCTCCAAATCTGCAAGAATAACGAAATTAGCAAGCCACTTTGGTAATAATCCCCATGACTATGCTTCATTGACTAAATAATCCATAAAGACATGACAAGGGGTATACTTGTGCACTTTAGGTGATAAATTGAATGTTAATGATGCAAATGAAGAAGGTAAATAGGATAAAAAGGTATGAAAAGATGTGCAAGCTTATCTCCCAACATCTCCCCCCAACTAGTATTTCTGCATGTCCTCATGCAGCTCATCGCCTATGCAACTCTAGGTTAGAGCGGTTGTGATCCACCTAAAGTTGAGAAAGATAATATTTTCCAACCATTTATGTTCTTGGAGGTTTATATTCATCTATCATAAGGAATTCCTTCCACCAATAATTGTTCACATTGTAGCCTATAGTGTATTGTCTGCTGGCAGCTAGATGATGGGAAACTAGAACCTCAAACACATCCACTGGACCCCATAAATGTGTATATAGGAAATGATAACATGGTAGCCTTTCTAATGCCCATGCAAAGTTAGGGGCCCCAAAAGTTTCCTGTATTCTGACAGCCGGCGAAGAAAATATCCATCTGTTCTGGCAGATGTCTCGAGCCTCATATGTGCTTTATGTCCCTCAAACTTTAAAAAGGTGGCGTTCTTATTATAAATATTTACAGACTGACCATTTTCCCTTCGAAAGACAAGTGGCTTTGTGGCTTGATTTTCTTCAAATGTGTCAAAGGCCTTCTTCCATTTAACTTGATTGATTGTATAGGAAGTAAAGTATCTCAATTGAACATCTCCCACAAACAAGACTGGATTGAATGTCTGATCATTACTCAAGAAGTAATCGTGCATATACAGTTCGCACATAAAGTGTTGATTCAAGACATCATAAATTCTTAATATGCACAAAAAATGTATAGGGTCCTCTATCTCATGATTGACCTCATGATGAATGCTTTTCATACAGAAGAAATGATATTTCTCATGAAGAAACAAATCATAGCTATGAGCAGGGGGTCGGAAAGCCATTACCTATTGTGCCAAGGTGAACATTTCTTCTTTATCAGCCTTCAATATTCACACTTGCTCCTCCAAGTTCTTGATCTTCTTCCATTGTTTCTCCCGCTTTTGCTTCTCTTTGTACATCTGGTCTATATAACAAGTGATGGTCTATGAAGCCTATTCGCAAATCCTTTTTACTTCTTCCTGGTGGGCCTTCAAAGTGATTGTTCTCTGTTGGAGACAGGACACAGCAGCATACATTTATGAATTTTGGTAGCTAAAAATAATTCTCGAGCTTCAAATAAATGATCAATAGGCTTGGTTTGTGCAGCGATAGAAGTTGTAGGAATATCCTTTGTCTGAAATGCTGACGTAATGGCCTCGGCCCTGGATTTTGTAGCCTTTTTCTTGTATCTCCTTTCTTTATTTAGTAATTGTTACACTAGTTTTTGATCATCTAACCTGTTACTATTAGATGGATTAAAGTACACCATGTAAGATCAATTTTACCATAGTAAAATTTCTTTCACTATGATAAATAATTTAATAGCCCATAGTCTATTAAATTATTTCTGGTCTAAACAGGAAACCCCATGAGGAATAATTAAATAAATCGTGATTTGTTTGATTTTCCTCTAGGGATAATTAAATAAACCACTATTTAATTAATATTCCTAGTCATATTTAACCGAAAACAGGAAAATTAATTAGGTAAATCATTATTTATCTTATTATTTTATAGCAATAATTATTTAAATCATTATTTAATAATATTCCTTGTTAAATTTGACTAAATAATTTATAAATAATTCAATAAACCATTATTTATTTAATTATTCCTTAACCTCATCCTCAAAATAATAAATAAATTATTTATTTATTTATTATTTTTAAATAAAGGGATTTAACCAATTCTAAATTCCTTTTCCCTCCACCAAAAATAATAAAATATTCCAAGTAAGTTGGATCTAGATTTGGTTAATAATATTTCAATTTTGCACAAATATCTAGACTAACTCAATATTTTGTTATAAATAGAAGGGTTTTATATTCATTCACTACCTTTTGTTGCCTTGAGATCACCTTTTGATTTATACTTTTGGTCTGACTTTGATCCTCCATCATTGTCATATTTTTTCTACTTTTGCTTGTGAGCACCCTTTGAGTTCCATTTTTGTCTGGGTTTTCTACACCATCAAGAGAGAGAGATATTGGATCTGAAGCACTGAGGACATACAAGAACCTGTCCCTTTGAGGGGGACTGGTAACATCTTTCTATGTTCCCTTCCAAGGTGTCATAATACAAAAAATTCTTTATAAATTCTTGTCTTGCCTATTGGATGTATGGAGCAACTCTTGTTTATTTTTTTTGTTTAATGTCTTTAAGTGCATAGATCTAGATTTTTGTAGAATTTATTCTAATCACCTGCTACAAATCTAAGGAAATTTCCAGCCACATTTGATGTTAGGGTTGTTTGTTATGCACAACTAAAGTGAGATTTTTTCGTACACTTGCTATTAGAATTCACACTAACAACTGGTTATTTTTCCATCCAAAACACCTCTTTTCAGTTTTTTTTGGTCCTCATTTTGGGTCCCCTTCGTTTCCCTTTAGGTTTTATCCTTTCGCCACCTATTTTTCAGAATTTTCCTTCTGGTTTCTTGCTATTTTTGCATCTGTTTCTAAAAAATGTGACCTTTAGATCCATGTCCCTCTTTACCTTAGATCCATTGGCCATTTTGTGTGTTTTAAGTAGATTTAGCCCACCCTTAAACTAATTATGGAGAATCCCTCCTCCTTGGGTTTAAAATTTATGCATATTTAGCTATTTATTTTACTCTTGCTTTCAGTTTTATTTACAGTTATACAACATATTATTTATTTTCTCTATACACACGCCTGGGCTTAGTTAAAATTAACACACTTATCAAACACATGCAAACCTAAAGCGAAGAGCGTTTGGTTTACACTTCCAGGCCAAGAATTAAACATTGTAATTAATTTATCTACCCCTCCATGCCCTTGTTTACCTCTCTTCCTTATTAGGTTCTATGTATCTTTTCCATCATTGCGCCCACAAGGTGTTTATCCTAGAGACTCGAAGGACTTCATCCTCAATTTCCGTTAGGAATACTTACTCCACCGCACAGGGTCCGAGTTCGTCCTTCATCAATTCCCCATTTCGACTCTGATTCTAGTTCATTGGGTTTCCCTTCTGTTTCTATCCCCGGTTCTCCTCCACCTTTCACCTTCAACATCTCTGATGGAGGACCAACCTCTGGTGCTAGCCTCGACTGTAATGTTGGAACTGCTACTAGTGGAGCCGCAACAGGAACGATTACGGCTGCTCCCTTGCTTCCTTATATGGTAGGCCTAAGCCTTCCCGATTTTAGCCAGTTGATTAATGACCCTATACACCATGATCCAGGTTGGCCTGCTATGCCAACCAATCTTCCTTCAGACATCCCTAAGTTTGAAGGAAATGTTGGAGAAGATCCTACCAACCATGTTCGTTCTTTCCACATGTGGTGTTCATCCAACTCTATCACTGATGACTATGTCCATCTTCGATTATTACAGCGTACGCTTACTGGAGAAGCTTCCAAGTTGCATGTCGACCAGGCCGCTACCTCTCGTACTACTTTTGTGACTCTTGCAAAAGCATTTCTATCTTACTTCCAGCTTCCCCTTCGCTATGACACTAGTACTAAACTCTTGACTGCTTTCCATCAAACTTTTGCCACCCGCCTGTCTGACCATGTTCAAGAATGGCGCAGAAGGAAGAGCCTATGTTGAGCCCTTGTTTTCGAAGACTGTGTCTACATGGACTGGTTTCTCATATCCCTTTTTGCCTCTATTGGTAAAGATATCGCATCTCACTTTCCTCAGACTGGGGAAGAAGCCCTCCAAATTGCGTTGAAATATGACTTGATCTATGCACAATCTGGTTATGTTTACATCGTCTTACCCAATCTCACTAGACCTAGTGGTGCCAATGCACCAGGGGCATCTCATGCCGCTGACGATATCAATGGACCCCTTCCACATTCGTACACTCGTCCTCCTATGGTTTATGGCTTCCCTCAAGGAGGGGCCATCTCCTCTAGCACGTTTCCCCCTCCCAGCATCATTTATCCAGGACATGACATGCCTCACGCCTTTTCCCAACCGCATCCTCTGATGCAAGGGCTTGCTTTTTCCTAACCTTTTTACCCCTATGTTGCTCAACCTCCTTACTATTTGTATCCACATCTGAGTGCTCTAGCTCCTCCAGCACAAGGACCTCTGCCTCCCATGCCTGCTCAAACTCCACAGTAGCAGCCACCCGCCCCCCCCAAGGGTCAAGTGTATGTGCAGCATAGTGTGACTAATCCTCCCACTTCCAAAAATAAGAGGAAATAAACCATAACCAAACCGATCTAGGTAATCTAGGAAACAATCCCTAAGGGAATACATCTAACACTGCAACCTAGCAACAGGGTGCTTAGCCCAAGAAGAACAAGCCTATTTGCATGAATAAGCCTTGTTCTTGTTATGGTGTACATGGTAATTATACCCATGACTGTCCCCTTTTACCCCAGATGTGTTAAATGTGGGAAAATCAAGAAGCATCTCGAGGAAAAAAAACCTCTTCTTCGGTTCCTCCTAATGTTGTGCCTATCCAATCAATTGTGTTTACCAATCCTTTCCCCCAGCAAGGATATGTGTCTACCCAACCCCCTAAAGGTTAGGTGGCCTCTCAACCTCCTCCATTTCGTACCTCTGATTACCAGATTCTCATGATGAACTTTTACCAGGCCAATATCACTGATCTTAACCTTCAGACTCGGTCGCACCGGTACACCAAGCCTCTCACTCCACCCACAACTGAGCCCCTGTCTTTAGGTCCAGCAAAGCCAATTTTGACACCCAATGGTCCTTTACATTTCCCTTATCCTAAGGTAGAGGTACATACCAAGATCCCCAAAGGACCGTTACGCCGAAACTCTGCTTCCAATCAATCCGCCCACACCTATAGTATATAGTAGATGACTTGGCGCAATCCCCTGATGCCATGTCAACACTGGAAGTCCTCCAGTCGTGCCCTTCACAACGAAAATCTCTAATAATTGTTATGGGCACTGTGGATCCTTAAGATAATCATTTGATTTTCTTCGATGTTGATAATTCATAGCATCCCCCCCTTCCTGCATCTGTCGCCTTGCAAATACCTGTCAAGATCCGGAATGCCAACGTCTCTCGATGTATCATTGACGAGGGGGCATCCACCTGCGTGATGTACGCTTCTATTTGGAAACAACTTTGATCACCCAAGTTAGCCACTTCCACTATCACCCTCTGTGCGTGGGATGGCCACTCTTCCCATCCCCTTGGCATGTTCCGCAATTGTCCTGTTACTCTTGCGGGAAAAAATATTTGTGTTGACATTGAAGTCATTAATGCCCCTTTATACTAAAAAATTCTATTAGGTCGTAGCTACACTTATGCGATTTATGTTTTCTCATATGTGGTTCACCGTATGATGTGTTTTCCTCACAATGGAAAGATTGTCACTATAGATCAGCTAACATATTACGAACCAAAGTCCTAGACCTCTCCAGAGTCCATTATTTCTTCGGTGCCCAATAAACAAGTAGTTTTACCTCTAACTAGTGTCTCACCTGGAGTCTATAAATATTCCTCTTTTATTGGTTCATTCCTTGGTCTCCCCCCTCTCATCTCTGACCCTAGCTCGTCGAATTTTTGCATGATGCAATTGTCTCGGTCCAACCTCAAACGGTCTGGTTTGACTAGTCAGCAGCCTCGCCCTTTACAACCTACTCCTATTTCTTCGACTCAGCCTTCTGGACCTCCTCCTCAAGGCCCTTCATCTATATATGGTGTCCCTGATCCTATTTTTCCTCCTAGAATGGTTCCCCCTAGCCTTAACCATCTGGGAGTTGTTTCGCCTGGCCATTACTCCTCTGGTTAGATACCATTTCTTGCTCCCCCTTCTGGAGTATTTTCGGTACCTAATATGGCTACCTTGACCCTTCCCAACATGACCCTAGGGATCCTAATCTGGTACACTGATCCCTCAGCCAATACCTCGCCTGTTCAGCTCAAACCTTACACTACTTTAACCCTGGTCCAACAGTCGCTATGACCCCTCCCTTTTCTTTTGTGCCTTAGCCACCTCAACAGGAATCCACTCTTGTTGCGAAAGCCTCGGGTGAGGGGGGGAAAGCCTGCAAAAAGGCACCTAAGGACAAGGCTGCCTTAATAACACCTGCTCCTCCTAAGCCTCTAAAGCGTACACCATCGTGTGCTTTTTGTGATGTTGTTAGTCATGCCACCCATAATTTTCCTGAATTTCCTCGCATCAAACCCATGGTTAACGAAGCGTTTCCTGAGTCTGATATCCCAAAATTCCATGTTACTTTACCAGATTCAGCCATGAAAATCAAGACTTTGCACACCAATCACCCTTGTGCTTTTTGTGATTTCCATGGCCACTATACTCACCTATGTCCCTACCTCGAAGACTTCTGCACCTCCTTAGAAGTGGTTTGCCAATTCGAGGCCAAGTGCAACCAGTCCATATCTACCTTACTTGCGATATTTTCTTCGGCAGAACCAGAGGACACATTTTCTCCCATTGACATACCCCCTCCCAATGTCGAGATGACAGAGCCTTCGACCAATATCCTCTACCTGTCATCATCTATGTGACCCATGGTGGAAAACCCCTCTGGGGAATCCCCTTCTATTTTTCCTAACCTCCCTTTAGTGATCGCCTTGTGCTCAACATTAGTAGATTCTTCATCTACTTGTTCTTTTGTCACCCTTTGTGGTGATACTCATGTGAACCTCACTTCTCATGATGATGAGTCAGGTAGCTTTGTCATGTCATGTGGCCATCCTTCCACTAGTCACCCCATCTTCTATTCAGATGAATACATTATGGAAGCTATGATCACCCTTAAATTTTCATGGGATGATATGCAACACCATGTGTACTTCCTCCCACAGCATTCCCATGACCAATATGTTTTGGAATCAAAAGACTTCATTCCCGATGAAGTCGTTTAGTTTAAAAATCCCATTCTTGCACCAGATGCTTTCGAAGAAGGAAATATGGCCAATATCTCTCCTACCATTAAAATTGATATTTCTGAAAAACCAGGGGTAGAAGAAAATATTACCTTGGGTGCCCAATGCACCTCAGAAGAAATTGCGGCTTACATTAAGCTATTCAAGGAATTCCGAGATTTTTTCGCCTGGTCCTATTCAGAAATGCCCAGACTTGATCTTGCCATTATCTAACAACATATTGATACATGGCCCAATCTCAATCCTGTCCGTCAAAACTTGAGACCCATTAATCCTTCCAAATGAGAGGTTTTCAAAGCCCAAATCAATAAGCTCAAGCAAGATGGTTTTATCTAAACCATTGAATACACCACTTG
The DNA here is from genome assembly GCA_034641835.2 of Pinus albicaulis. NCBI lineage: Eukaryota > Viridiplantae > Streptophyta > Pinopsida > Pinales > Pinaceae > Pinus > Pinus albicaulis. Next base: position 23,760 of record JAXQQM020071880.1, read on the forward strand.
GGTGTCCAATCCGGTTCCCATTCTAAAAAAAAGGCATCATCTGTGTTTGCATTGACTTTCGCGATTTAAACAAATATTCTCCCAAAGAAAACTTCCCCACACTATTCATTGACCAAATCATTGACAAGTGTGTGGGGCATGAGGTTCTATCTTTCATGGATGGTTTCTCTGGATATAACCAAATTGTTATCCATCGTGCTGATCAGCTTAAAACTGCGTTCATTAGTCCGTGGGGAACCTTTTCTTATAGGGTCATGTCGTTCAACCTTAATAATTCTGGAGCCACTTTTGAGCAGGCCATGTCATACTGTTTTCATGACCTCGCTCATATTATCCTTGCTTATTTAGATGACTTCACTGTCCATTCTAAACATCGGGTGCAACACCTCCATGATTTGCGTACCATCTTTCTCTAATGTTGCAAGTATAATATTTGCCTCAACTCGCTGAAGTATGTCTTTTGTGTTCTTTCTGGCCATATTATAGGCTTCATTGTGTCCAAATATGGTATAAAACTTGAGCCCTTGAAAATTCAATCCATTCTTGAGCTTCCTATTCCTCATAATTTACGCTAGTTACAAAGCCTCCAAGGCAAAGCTAATTTCCTTCGTCGGTTCATACTTGAATATGCCACCACCATGCATGGGTTCCTTAGACTTTTTAGATCTAACATTCCATTTGTATGGGATGACTATTCTCAAGATTATTTTGATGCCATGAAACATGCTCTAACCTCGGCTTCATTGATTAGTCCTCCTAACTTTGATAGGGATTTCATCTTGTACATCTCAGCCTCCACCCACTCGGTCGTTGGGGTCCTTATTCAGGAAGATGACAACGGAATCAAGAATTTTATCTATTATGTTAGTAAAAACCTTCTAGCCCCCCCTGTGTTGTACTCACATGAAGAGAAATTGGTGTTGGATGTTGTGTTCTCGGTCCACAAACTCCGTCATTATCCTCATGCACTCCACCAAGGTCGTGACTAATTCCAACCCTATGGCCTTCCTATTGAGTCGACGAAACATCAATGGGAAGTATGCCTATTGGATCATTATTCTTTAGGAATTCAATCTTGAATTTGTCACACCAAAAAGTAAGAAATTTTTAGCCCTCACTGAACTCGTTTCTTACTTACCTACCGGTATGCAAGATCCACCAATTACTTCAGATGACCCTTGGTATGGCGACATCCTCACTTATCCACAAACCCAAAAGTTCACCCTCCATCTTGATCATGATGCTTGACGACGTATCCGACACCAGGCCCCTCGATACCTTCTCATCGATGACAACCTATATCGTCACGGTGTAGATATTGTCCTTCGTTGTTGTCTCATGCATGCTAAAGCTGAGCAATTTCTTAATGCCTTCCATAGTAGCGCTTGTGGTGGCCACCTCTAGGGTCTCGCTATTTCCCATAAAACCATGTGCAATGGGTATTTTTAGCATTCTCTATTTGGTGCTTGCATTGAAGTAGTCAAACATTGTTCCAATTGCCAACATTTCGCCCCAAAGGCTCGAGCCCCTCTAGCTCCCCTGCATCATGTCATCTCAACTAGTCCCTTCTATAAGTGGGCCATAGACTTTATGGAGTGCTGACCTAAATTTGCTGGTGACCACAAGTATACCATTGTGGCAGTTGGATATTTCACCAAATGGGCTGAGGCCATGCCAACGTTCAACAACACGGCATCTACCACAACCCTATTTTTCTTTAACCATGTTATTGCTTGATTCGAGTTTCTAAAACAATTAGTCTCTAACCATGGCTGGAATTTTGAAGATGAGATATGGTGTGAGCTATCCTCTCCGTTGGGCTTTGAGAACCAATATTCATCGTCTTATTACCCCAAAGGTAATGGCCAAGTTGAAGCGGTCAATAAAATACTCAAAAATATTCTTTAATGGACAGTGAGAAAGCATAAAACCAACTAGCACATTATTCTCTTCCTTGCTTTGTGGCCCTATAGAACTTCTGATAAAACTGCCACTAGGTTTACCCCTTTCCACCTTATTTTTGGCAAGGACGCAGTCTTACCGATCGAGTGTGAAATCTCTTCCCTTCACCTAGTCGTCGAAATTCTCCCTGACACCCAACCTATAGAAAAAATACTTATCATGCTTGAGCGCACTTCTGAAGACCGTCGTGTTGCATTGCAAGCCACCAAAGTGGCTAAGAAGCGCACCAAATCTCAATATGACTAGAAATTCCACCCTCATACTTTTTACAAAGGCGATCTTGTTCTAGTGTATGAACATGATCATGATGTCCTCAGTCATGGGAAGTTTGACTCATTATGGCTAGCCCGTTACATCATTAGTAAGGATTTGGGTAAAGGGCATACCTTTTAGAGGATTTCGAAGGCCACCCTCTTCCTAATCCTTATAATGTGCTCTATATTAAGTAATTTTACCCTTAGCATTTCCCTCTTGAAATGCACACTTTATTCCTTTTAAGTAACTAGCTTTTATTTTTGGTGATTTGATACTTCACCCTGAAGCCTTTCTTCCAAGAAGGGTCACTTCGCCGCTTCTCAAAATAAAATTTCTTCACTTGCGACACTTGTACTTGGGGCACCACTTTGCATTCATACTTTTCGATGCTCATGTCGATTTTCATCGTCAGTAACCATATTGTACTGATTTTTTTACAGTCCCCACCATGCCTCTTCTATGTGGCAGCATCATCGAGTTGCCCTTGTTTAGAGCATCCGAGTTGAGTCGTCATCGCATCCATGGAGTTTGTCCCCGAGTCCCTTTTGTCTCCCGCAGTAGTATTCCATCCTTCATTGATTTGTACCTCCCTCGTGTCACACATTTTTGGACTTCATTCATATTTTCCCCTATCCCCTCCAGAGTTGAGTGAGTAGATTCCAGGTCATCCATGAACTTTATGCTCTAATAAGGGAAGTCGTCAGCCTGCTACTTAGTACCCCCCATTCCACCATCATCCCTGGTGTCAGTGTATCAGTTGCTCTACTATTATCCCTCATGCCTTAGTTGAGGATTCCTCTTTGCCTCACCCATGGCAGATCTCCTTATGTTGACATCAACTTATTAATTCCAGAAGATAGGTCTAGAGGGCGGTGTACCTTGGTTCCAACTTCCACTCTTGTTCGATGCCTCGGATTAGGCAAAGGGACCCATTATTGCCCTTTGACTTGTTTGTTTCTCAGTTCCATCTCCTTATGGCATGATCGAGATTCATATACTTGATGGTTCAGTGATGTAGTAGATTGTACCAGTGATTCCTAGGTGTGTGTGAGATGTTTTAGACCTCATGAGGGGGCAGCCCTTCAATCAGCCCCCCACTTACTTGGATGACCTCTTTACAGCCTTGGACACAGCTCTACAGATTTATGGTTCCAGCCTCAGTCGCTTGTAGCACCATATTTAGTTTTCATGTATCATTCAAATTTTCAAAGCCCTTTCATGTTTTATAGGGCCTCTTTGGTTGTTATTATATCTCATGTACTCATATATTATTGTACAAGTCCTGGTTGTTGTCCTAGGCACAATATGTATGTGGGATCCATTATGTTTTTAATCTGGCCCATTTTTATGCCAACATGTACTATATAGCTCACTCCCATGTTTGTTGAGTGCACCATTATTCTTTGTACTTTGTCATCTCAGTGGACATAGGTATGCCTCCCCCGCCTCATTCAGATCAGGAACTCACTCATAAAAGAGACTTTTCGCACCTGTAAGTCTCGCCTCCTCGAGGTCATGTCCTCTCTCACTTCATTCCATCTTATATTTCTCTCTCTCTGACTTCCCTTCGGTGTTTAGTGATTTTTTTCTTACAACGTACTTCAGTAATATGATTAGCTCCTAACGCTGGCACGTTGGGGGGAAATCTGTTGCACCAATTTTTGGTAGTCTAACCTGTTACTATTAGATGGATTAAAGCACACTATGTAAGACCAATTTTACCATTGTTTCGGGGAATTTCACCCTAGAGGTTCGTTGGGTTACAACGTCCACAGAGCAGGGGCATGCTACTTAACAGAGACTCACACAATCATGCACGTTCAGAAAAACTAAATAGAGTAGAATGAGAAAGTTACCCGTAAGTCCTACGGTTGAAGAAGATCCCGCAGGGTTCAAACCCCCAGCAACCGTCCTTCCTTCTTAACCTGAAAGACAAGAAGAAACAAGCACAAAGGACTGGTTGTACGGCATATATCTACTCTAAATGTTAGTGAGATTCATATAAAACATTAAATAAATCATAATGAATGCTTGTATAACAAATATTCTCATACATATAAGCATACACTAACACATTTATTTCGGGAACAGCATGATACTTCTGTATTATAAATAGCATGTACAAAAGTAATGAGTGGAGAGATCACCTGATCCTTCCACGGCCTTCGAGCAGACCGTCGTCTGGATCCGTCCAGCCCTTGCCTCACTAAGACTCCTTCCAAACTGGTGCATACGAGATGACATATAGGGAGATGAGCATCTCAAGGAAACAAGGGTTTCCTATAATGAACTGGGAAAGTGCAGGAGGCACGGGGAATCAGACTTGGATAGGGAATACCAACATAGTATAATATCAATAATTCTCTCCCTCCCTTAGGCCATACACATGAGGGGTTTTTATACTCCCTCCAAGTAGTTTTAGCAGTTGGAAACAGTTGGCCACTTGCTGGGGTGGTTGAACTACCTGAGTAACCATCAACCCAGCCCGAAAATAGAGAATAATTATATATTTTTTAATCATTTTTAATGGCATACGCGGAAAAGTCTAGCTGGACTCGCGTATACACGCGGAAAAGTACGGGCATAATCGCGTATGGGGATTTTTACATTGTTTTTAAGTGAATTTGTCCAAGTCTGTAGGAATGGGTGCCCAAAACCATCAAAGAAATCATGAATCATATCAAGGTGAGAAATGATGCTATAACAGATGCCCCCTAATATATGAGGTCAGAAGGGGTACATGATGGCCGAAATGTATTATGCACATAGAAAGAACTTAGCAAGGACAAGAGAGGACTTCACCAGATTTCAGCCTGCCAAAAACCAATGAAAGAAACCAGAGAGTCAACTCATGCTGAGGCGGGCATACCCATGCTCAGTCAAAAATACATCATATAGAAAGTAGTGAATAGATCCAACATGTATACAAGTATAACTGAACTGAAAGTACACAATGAATCATTTGAGCATGGCCCGGAAATACAAGTCTGAATCAATGTCCAAGTATCACATATAGAAAGCTGATCAAAGATGGTGCAACTGGATGTCTGATCAAATAAGTAACTGAATCTCCAAGTACCGGATCATAAAAGGTGGATCAAACGGTACAATCACGCAACTCGGGAGCCAACATATAGGATGCTATTGTACTGAACTGCAACATATAAGGGTGAACGGCATCACTGGCAGAAACTGAATGGTCTTTCAAAAGTGAACCGAAGAATGCTGATGCAACCCGAGGTCTTCACCGATCACTATGGCACAATTCTACACAATGGGAATAAATGAGCTGAAGTCGACCATGTGAGAAATCGTTGGATTACCGGGCAATGATGTATCCCATTAACCAACGCGAGACAACCCACCGATAATGATAATGAGTGTCAAGGTGCCCCAGTACAATCTAACAAGTGCGAATGAATGAGTTGAAGTCGAACACTTGAAAGAATCTACCAATCAGGAGGCAATGATGAATCCCCACTGTCGATAGCGAAGAGTCTGCCACTGATGACTGCAAACCCTAAGGTACTAACAAAAAGACTCTAGACCTTATTCCCAGAGAAATGAGTCGGAGTCGATGGGAAAAGATCTGTTGGAAGGAAGGCATTAAGGCATCCCACATCAGTCCAGCGCGAGTGTAACCCGCAGGCCAAGATTTGGAAGGAATCAGACGAAGTAGAGTGACGGAACCAAAACCGAAGTACGTTTCCGACATGCACAAGATGAAGCTAGCACATGGAAGAAACCCTCTGAACCAACCAATAATGAAAGCTGACACAGAGGCGAGAAATCCACCGATAGGGTCAAATGGAAATCAAGGTACTGCACGAATCCCAAGTGTGATAATGTGTGCTGACGTCGAACACAAGGGAAACCACTCGGTCAAAGACCCATGATGATGATCAAATGCTGAGCACGAGGTCACCTATCAATGATGGAAATAGGCCCAAGGTGCGGCTCTAGGTTTGCTCTCAGAGCAATGTGTCATAGTCGATAAGAGACAAACCCGCCGGCAAGAAGTCAATGGGGACCTTCTCAAACCAGCACGAGCAGAAGATCAAAACATCTGATGTGATAGAACATGATACTGACAAGACCGGGAAGGCCGACTGAATAATGAGTCAAGAGACACCGCAGAATGTCCGACTCAGTTTTAGACTTCCCTTGAACAAAAGCACGACTCGTGATGACCATGGCAGTAAAAAGTGACACTGTATAAGTCTGTCATGCAGGAGGAAAAACAAACTCTCCATATGATTGGAAGAGATAACCAACTGGGGGAGAACTGACAAGTGAAACATGGTAAAGGCTGAACCTAGGTCAAAATTAAAACCATCCCAAATGAAGGAAATATATATAAGTATATGTGCTTTGTTCAAGGGCGACAAAACTGACTCTGTACTGCCATCAAAACAACGAAGATACATCCCGTTCCCGCTCTTTTTGTTATATTTGATTTTTTTTGTCTTTTTCATATAATAAGCCTGAAAAAGAATAAAAGAATGCTATGGTACAATGGATAGAACGAGTATCAAGAAAACAGATGCACTAGTTCCTGGGATTGGAACAATCCTATGCTCAATGCAAGGTGGCGAAAACTGGTCAGTGATACTCAGAGGAACGTTCCATCCATGGGTACAAAGGTGTCGAGTCGTGATAGCTAAGTGCATGCAATGGTTAACTTGTACAGAAAGTCAAGGTCAAAAGTTGGCTTAAACATCGAGTCCAAATGAAGCCGGCTAAAGGCCGGGATAAACAAGTAGCCAATATGCAATGCAGTAATACAACTTAACGACACCAGGGAGCCTCTAGGGTAAAAGCCAGAAAAAATGATAAGTGATGAAGAAGAAGAATGAAGCTTCAACACATAAGACATGGCGAGACTAAAGAGGACTCCCGAGCCTACATAAAACGCAGCATGGGCAACAAGTGATAGCGAGGAACTAACTAGGAAGCCCATGTAAAGGAAGGCTCTACCATCCAGTCATGATTAAATAATCGGCGAGTGAAATGGGTGTAATACTCATGACCTGATGGGATCGACCCTAAGGCAAGTGATCAGTATGGAGGCTAGAATGCAAGATGCAACGGAAAGTGATTTCCCTAACCTATATGCTAGTGAAGATCATATACCTGCCGTGAAGAGTCGGAAATCATGGATCAAAAACGGGAAAAATCTCAAAATCGTCAAAATGTACCTGAAAACATACCAAACTGGGCACTTCCAAGCAATCGAGTTATGCAGCTTAAGATAGATCGAAAAAATAGGCATAAGGAAATTTTGCGAAAATTTTCAATTTTTTAGCCATAAATAGACAAATTACCTCTCATTTGGTTCATTATTGCATAGCTGATTTGGAAAAAGCGCTATGGAGCAAAAACTTCTTTCGTCAAATCAGGAACAACCGACAATCGGAACTCAGCGAAACTTCAGGTAGGCTCCTTAATCATCCTGTTTATTCATTTTGTCCGTTTGGAAATTAAAATTAAGTGATTTTTAGCTTTAAAACCCTTGCTAAAATATGCGTACTTGCGCATACGCGGGTTCGTTAAAGGAAACTCGTGTATACACGCGACTGTGCAAAAGAAAAACTGCGTATGCGCAGGCCCGAAACTTAAAAAGCATGGCTAATGCATAATTTGATGAAATTTCTCAGGATGACCATCTCATGGAGGGAACGTGAGCATAGCGCAATAGACCAAGAGGTCATGCAAGATCGCGCAGCGCAAAATATCCTCCGAAATTGCGGATTGTTCAAATTCTTTAAAATGCCAAATATGAAAAGCAATGTGCGGTTGCTAGAAATGCTCGTAAATTACTGGGAACCAGATCAGGATTGCTTCATTATTGATCAGATGCCATTACGCATTGAAGTGGAAGACATATATTTCATTACTGGACTCTCCCGGAGGGGAGAACCAGTAGACTTGCACGGAAAGCCCCTGGGAGGGTTAACCGTGGAAGACTATGTCCACGTATATTGCGTAGATGGTTCCAAAAAGGTTGGAACTCAGATTGCAATTAAAGATATTAGGGATTTTCACATGAAAATCCTCCTTTTCACCATCAGCAGAGTGGCAGGATCTGCCTCACTACATCAGGCATCCAGGACGCAAATGAGCACAGCTGTAGAGTGTCTGACTCATGTGTATGATTGGTGCACAGCCCTTCTACTGAACATGAAACAACAACTGACCTCAATTCGCCAAGCAAAGACCAAAAATTTTGGCTATGGTACAATTTTGACAACATTCTTCTTTGAGAGGATTCCAGCTTTGAGACCCAGAGTCATCTCTACTATCAGTAGCCCGCGGGACCCAAGAATTGCCCGTTGGGCAGACATGATGAAGAGACTGGGGGGTAGTGAGGTACCCCGGACCACATGGGACGATGATTTCTTCCTGTGGTGGGGAGAACAGATCATCGCAGTGGACGACTATCCCTATGTCGGGATGGATTTTCGTGGAGATCCAGATCTAGTTCTTCCACCTGGCACAGTATGGGGAGCAGTCGGTAAGTTTTGCAAAAAATTTTGACTTATATGATTTTTTTTTGAATTTTTTAAAATATGTATGAAAAAATGAAAAAACAAACATGTTTTTGATTGGATTCATAATGACTGACAATTAAAAAATGATCATGTTTCAGATGTTGGACCAGTTCGTCCTGAGGGCCTACCACGCCATAAGCGCCGCAGAGGTGAGGCAGAGACAGTGGATTCCGACAGGACTCTCCAGGCCGTGCAGAGAAACTTGGAGGGATTAACCCGCCAAATCCCTATGGATGCTTTGGAGGACTTGCCGGAAGCCATCCAGAGACGGGTGGTAGGAGTACCCCGAGACTGGGTTAGATTATTCCGCCGAGTGGCCACTGCAGTTATGTTCTATAGGAACACGACTTCTGGGCAGGGTCCTCAGGAGTAGACAGATTTTATGTATTAGATGACTGTATATTCTTTTTTGAGACTGAACATGATGGGGCATAAACCCAAGTTTTGTACGAGATTATGGATCCAAATTTTGTAAAGTTTTTTGACACTCTGATGATATATATACAGCGATATTTGATGTGATGTGATAAATGTATCAAATGTATGATGTTTTTGATGATAAAAAATTTATTGTATGGAATGATTAATATGCCAATCTAATGCTTGATTAGCTAATGAGTCAGCAAACCAATTGTCAGCTCAAGGAATATGAATGAATGTTAAAAATTGAAATGACCTTTGTAACAAACGTACCCTCAAGAACAATCGTAATAAAAAGGGATCTCGTACCCGATAAGTGTTGTTCAACTGCGACACCACCAGCTGGGAGTCCAAGAAAACTACCAATGAATCAACACCCAAAGATATTGCCTCCGAGAGTAGATGAATGACTGCAGTGTATTCTGCTACATTATTGGAAGCATGACCAATGCAGACCCCTCTTGATACCAACAGCTGACCGGAAGGATAATGAAGCACCCAAGCCGCGGAAGCTAAGTTCTGGGTGTGTCTACTAGCACCATCGGCGAAACCGAAATGACTCATGACATCCAACACAACCTGCCAAAGCAGATCAAAAACATCACCACCTCATCAAAAATCGAAAATCAATCAGATATGTACAAAACAAAAAACTACTATATACAAAAGCAAGATGCCAGGCCAAAGCCTAGGCATAATACTTCTTCAAATAGAGCCCATTTCGGGGCTCCGGAAACTCGTTCCCTTCGAAGTCAACCAAGGTATACGCTCCTTTGTTAAGGACTTTTTTAATGATATAGGGGCCATACCACATAGATTTAAACTTTCCTGCCCCCAGGGCATCCTTTTCTTGGGCATAGACCAAAACAAGGTCACCTTCCGAAAAGACCCTAGGCTTGACCGCCTTATCATACTGAACTTTTACTCGGTTTTTATGCACTTCATTCATCGTGGCGGCATCTCGACGCTGCTCATCGAGATGTTCCAGATGAAGAAGTCGTTCTGCCAGACTAGAAGTGTCAGGAAGAAGTTCAACAGCTAATTTAAGAGAAGGAATCTCGCATTCAATAGGAAATACGGATTCCACCCCGTGGACTAGCTGAAACGGAGTAAAGCCAGTTGCAGTTTTCACTCACATCCTGTATGCCCTAAGTGAAGGATATAGCATAATATGCCAGTTGGATCTATGTTTATCAATTTTCCTTTGAAGAATTGTCTTCAAGGATTTATTCACGGCTTCCACTTGCCCATTGGCCTGAGGATAATATGGAGATGAATGCTCCTGCCGGAAACCCAATTTGATAGCCAACTCAGCCATCATACTATTCTGAAAATGACTACCATGGTCAGTGACAATCTCTCTAGGTATACCAAAATGAGCGATAACTTGGTTGAAAAGGAACAAAGCTGCAGTCTCACCATCGTTCCCAAAAGTAGGCATAGCCTCGACCCACTTCGTAAAGTAGTCTACTGCTACGATAATGTACTTGTGACCTTTTGCCAAAGGCGGGTTACAAGTAGTATAATCAATACCCCACTTTGTAAAGGGTCCGACAGTAACAACTGGAAAAAGCAGAGCTGGATGAGCACGCATTTTTCGAGTATAAACCTGACACGGATGACACTTCTTGACCGATTCAATACAATATTTGAAAATCGAGGGCCAAAAGTATCCAGCACACAAAATATTTTGGGTTGTAGCAAGCCCAGATAAATGACCCCCACAAGCTCCACTGTGAGAATCATTGAGCACAGCCTCAGCTTCTTCGAAAGTTAAGCAGCGTCTTAGGATTGAATCAACCCCTCGACGGTACAAAGCATCACCAATAATCAGATAATTCTTGGCCAAGTGACACAGTTTACGATGCTCATCTTTCGAAAAAGTAGAGGGAAACTTCGCAGTCTGGAGATATACAATGATATCCCCGTACCAAGGATCCTGTGGAGAGATTAGAAACAAGTGTTCGTCCGGAAAGGACTCATCATCGATCATCTCCTCTCCACAGGGCAACTCGGAGATCAATTCCGCAAAAACTAATGACTTCTTGGATTTGGCAGACATGAAATCTAGATCAAATTCCTGTAGAATCACAATCCATCTATTATATTTGCCCCCAATCACTCGCCTGCTGAGGACAAACTGAAATGGATTGGCAGCTGCCAAGACATAAGTTTTGCGAAGAATAATGTAATGCCGGAGTCGCTGCACAGCATGAACTGCTGCTAAGGCTAATTTTTCTATCGGAGTGTATCGTAGTTCAGGTCCTACCAGTCCTCGACTAAGGTAGTAAATAACATGCTCTGCAAGAGCATCATCTTCCTGAACCAGAACCATACTGATGGTAGATTCTGCTGTAGCCAGATACAAAAGAAAATCTCTGCTATAATCAGGTGGACTCAGTAAAGGAGCAGAGGTCAATGCCTTCTTCAAGGCATCGAATGAGCGTTGAGCGTAGTCGTCCCAAAGAAAAGGAACTCCTTTCTTCAACAATCTCATATATCCCTTTGTAATGTCAGCATAGTTGACGATAAACCTCCAAAGAAAATTAGACTTCCCTTGGAGACTTTGAAGCTGACGGATTGAAGACGGGGGAGGCAACCAAAGTATTGCCTCAACCTTGAAGGGATCTACCCTTATCCCTTCCCTAGACACAATAAATCCCAACAGCCGACCGGATGTAACCGCGAAAACGCACTTGTTCGGATTCAATCGAATTTTATAAAAACGACATCTTTCAAATATTTTTCGGAGGTGACCAAGATGATCCATCCTCTTTCGAGAATGAGCAGCTAGATCATCTAAGTATGGCTCGATAATCTTCTTGATGTCGTGGAAGGCGTAAGACATGGCCCGCTGAAAGGTAGCCCCAGCATTTTTAAGACCAAAAGGCATTTTATTGTATGCAAACGTACCCCAGGGACAAATAAATGCAGTCTTATGTTGATCTTCAGGACGGATAGTAATTTGATTATATCCGGAGAAACCGTCCATGAAGGAGAAAATCTCGTTACCGGCACACTCGTCAATAATCTGATCGATGAATGGTGTGGGGTAATTGTCTTTAGGACATGCCTTATTTAGGTCTCTGAAATCGATGCACACTCGAATCGTTCCTTGCTTTTTATCTACCGGAACGGGGTTTGAAACCCATTCATTCAGAGGAACTGGGAAAATGAATCCCGCCTTAAGCAGCTTTTCAACTTCAGCTTTGATAGCTGCTGCCTTCCTAGGATTAACCGGACGAAGTTTTTGCCTGACCGACTTAGCGTTTTCATATGTCTTGATCTCATGCTGGACGATAGATGGGTCTATGCCAGGCATTTCCTCATAAGACCAAGCAAATACATCCCTATACTCTTTGAAGAGCTCGGTATAGATTTGAACCTCTTCACGGGAACATTCAGCTCCAATGAAGACATTCTCGATAATATTGGGATCCCTGGAAATGTTCACCGGGATAGTAGGATAGATCACAGCCATGTTCCCTTCAGCATAAACCTGTGCTGGTGCCAAAGGGTTCAAGACTGGGTGAACAGGTCCAGGAGACTGAGGACTTGGAAAACTTGTTTCAACTTCATTCAAGTCAGGTAGGAAGTAAGACCGATGATGCAAATCATCCCACGGTCTATCTATACCTATCATCGCTTCCAGGATGGCCTCTTCAGATGGAAGAGTGGTATCTAGACAATCCTGGGCAGAAGAAGAAGTAAGCGTCCAAGCCGGAGCCACATCACCATCCAACTCTTCCGGTGAAAGAGGAGCTGGAGTAGATTCTGCAGTGTCAACAATAGACTGATATGCAATCTCAGCTGCAGAAATCAGAAATGCCATTCCACCCACTTGACCTTCCGCTAATGTGGCAGTAGGGGAAGGTAAGGTCCAAGGGTCCGAAAAATAATGAGTTCGAAAGAACTCTCTTCGAAGGGGAGCCCTGGAGGATGAAATAGCATTAATATGAACAGTAGGAGGAGGAAGATCAAAAGTACCCATCAGGGAAGAATACATTCCAACTCCTAGATTCTCAACAGGCGCCTTAGTATTATCCAACTTAGGAACAGATGAGTCAGAAGGCGCATTCAGGTCTACAGGAGGACAGTCCAGTTGATCCACCGTAACTATCCTCCCTTCGTGGGGAAAACATACTATTCGAAATAATGAGGATGCAATAGAATCCATCTCATAAATCCAGTTCCTCCCCAGCAGAAGGTTGTAGTCCAAGGCTGCATCTACTACCTCAACCTCTATGTTAACGGTTTTGCCCCCAACACAGATGGGCAAAGCCGGGACAATACCATGGGGTCTGTGAGAATGACCATCGAACGCAGTAAGAACAGTGCTAGATGGAACAACTTTGGGAGATCCAAGTGTCTTCCAGCATGCGAGAGACATGACGCATGTAGAAGCACCCTCATCAACAACCGTTCGAAAGATATTTCACTTCCGATACGATGATTTAATATGGAAAGCCATGTGATGAGGAAGTCTCTTCTTAAAATTATTCATATCAAAAGTAATCAGAAGAGAATTTTTCGGATCAATAGCCCCAATGGCAGTGAGCAAAGCACTGCGCTGAGCCAGACAAGACTGGAGTACCTCTAAAGCTGACATAGCACAAGGACTCTGCGCCAGATCTTCTACAATCGAGTAGTTCTGGGCAGCCCTCGCATTCGGATTAATCGTTGACCGCTTAGAAGATGCCTTGGGCATCCGAGGCATAGACTCAACAGTTGGCTTCATAATGTGAAGCGGCTCAATAGCATTAGGAAATTCCTTAGATTTCGAAGATTCCTCTCCGCCATAATCACGGGATCTCGTAGCGACATCCACGTGAGCACTCATCATAAAGATGTTCGATGGAATTTCCCCTTCCTGGGTACCTCCAGAGGAAGCCCTAGGATTTTGGTTCGTGCCAACAACTAATTGCTGCCCTTGGGGAAAAGGGTTTGTTAGCACAGCCTGGGAACTAGAAGAACCCTGCTGGGATAACAGGCGCTGAGCATCCTGAATTTTAGGGCAAAGGTGTGTGAGATGGTCTCCAGCACAAAGCTTGCATGGAAACTTCACTTTATTTTTCTCCTTTTGACCCTCACCAACACGCTCGTTGGTTTTATTTGCATTGCCCTTCCCATTCTTGCCCTTCTTCTTGTTATTTCATCCCTTCTTCTTCCCATCGGATTGTTGATTTCCTTTGGGCTCAGAAGTTTGGACAGCATTTATGGACAAAGACTGGGAAGGTGATGAATCAGCAGGCACAACCTGACCAGAAGGAGCAGATTGTAAAGACAACTGCTGCAATTGAGAAAGCAGGCTGGCTGCACTACTATTGACCGATCCGACAAGCCCGTCACCATGCGAACCAGGTTTGGGTTTCGATAAATCCAATTTGGAGCGAGGAGCATTGGGCAAATACTTATAAAGTACCCCAGACTGAGAATAGATCAGTTCTAACTGCTGGGCCCTAAAAATGGCCTGCTCCTCAGAAAATACCCCAGATAGGGATACATCTTTCGAAATATCTAACTGCAGAGATTTCAAAAACCACTCGAGAAGGAACTCACCTGGAATATGAGCTTTGATAAGCCTCTTCCTTCTCCTCCATTCCCGAATGTGATCAGAAATGTGAGTTGCCTCATCCTGCTTAAAATTAGCCAGGAGTTCGGTCCCAGCCTCATATCTGACAGGCAACTGAAAATGGTTTAGAAATGTGACAGCCAATTCCCCAAATGTGGCGAAACTGCCCCCAGTGAGCTCGATATACCATTTGGCAGCATTCCCAGTTAGGGTGTGTTGAAATAATCTCAACCTAATCGAGTCATCGATCAGGGAGTTCGAAGAGCACCATAAGTGGAAAGTGGTAATGTGGTCCGCCGGATCCTCTCCACTCTTACCTTCAAACTTTGGAATGTCTGAAGGAAGTTTGGTTGGGATCGGAGGCCACCCCGGACTATAACGGATCGGGTCATTAGTCAACTTCGACAAATCTGGCAAGTTTAACGTTGCCAGAAACGGTAAGCGAGGCGGAGCCTGAGAATTCCATCCTTGAGGGGATGGATTCCCAACATTCTGAAAAGAATAGCCTGGATTTGATGAGGCACTAGGCTGCCAGAAAGGACTCATAGAAAACGGAGAAGAACCTCCTCCCCACGCCGAGTTACCAAAGCCCAGACCAGTTCCCCCCGCTGAAGTATTGATTGAAGAGGAAAGCCCCTGGTAGGGGTTCCAAGCATTAGACAGAGGAGAAAAGGTCTGATATGCACTCGAAGAAGGGAAAGAAGCATTCCCTTGATGACCTGCGAAGAACTGGTTCCCTGCCCCAGCCGTAGTAAACACAGGATTCCATCCCGTAAAAGTAGTCGAACTTTGCCCCCCAGACCAAGGGTTAAAACTCTGGGTCTGGGACATAAACGGAAACGACCCTAAAGAAGGATTGGAACTAGGAATATGCCTAGTCCCAAAGGGGAAACCCTGAAACAACGCTAATCCACTAGCCATGTTAGACATGGGTGTAGATCCAGCCGCACCGGCAGAAAAGGAAAAAGAGGGATTTCCACTAATGGACATCCCCAAACAAAAAGGACCAGAATGAGAAGCATGTGCTTGGGTGAACCCAGAGCCAAACACAGCAGCACTAGAAGCAATCGAAGATGAAGCAATAGTGCCCCCTACTTCAGCAGAAGCAGGAGTCTGAATGCCTGCAGCACTCACAGTAGAAGCCGCGTTCCCAGTCATGGCCATCGAAAGATAAGAATGATACGGAAGATCCGGCGGTCTCTCAGACTCCGATCCGATGTACTAAACAACAAACGGATAATCAGGAGGAAGAGGAGATGGACCTGTAGCAGGAGGCTCAGGTATATCTTCTATCTGAAAATCTTCTTCCTGAGGAAACAACACTCGCGAGGTGAGCGGAACGCTCCTCTCGGAACCGACACCGAAATCAGCTATGAAACCTTCAGACCTTGGTGGAGGATCTCTCTCCACAGCGTCAGACTCCACAGGGTGGTAACCACCTGCTAAATCGCTCCTACGCCTTCTCGAAGAAGGCTCTGCACTCTCGGGAGATAACCCCCGGATTCTCCTCAAACGTCGAGGCGCTTGATCAGCCACTTTTACAGATTTATTATATTAGACTCAAGAAAAGTGAAAAGCTAGGCAAGCTAGGAGCAAAGAGCACTCACTAAAATCAAAATCCCTGAGAAACAGCAAGCAAACAGCCTTCAAGTATTTCCGCTCCGGGTGATGAGGACCGGACACCAAAATACAGGAAAGTGAAGTATAGGGCCTTCCGAAAGCAGTCTGGGATGATTAGGGCCCAGAACAACTAGCGAAGGTATCAGAAGCAGTTACGCCGACCTCCTAACAACAGCCTTTGCCGGCTCAAGCACCCAAGCTTCGCAAGGGCACCCCCCCGAAGTACTGCTGGAAGTGATGCGACGTCTGCCTCAGGTACCACGGGTATTCCCCCCCGCAGTCACCTGTGTGGAACCTAGGAACAGCAACTATGGACACCAATCCGTATCGGAAGCTGGGCGGAACGGTCTTGAGGTTAGATTCAGCTAATCGGAGGGGGGGTATCCCTCTTCTTAACCTTCACTTCCCCTCGCGCTTGACTCTCGGATGAGAGCTTTCCCAGTCCACCTCACGGAGTTGGATTTCGCTCAATTAATCAACTTCTATGTTTGTTTGAGTGGCCTTGGAGAGTTAACTCTCCACTCACCTATTCCAAGGCCCTACAACCTAGCTAGTTGGTGATTGACACTTAGAAAAACTTGCTAGTTGATTTTAGATTAAATCGCTTATTTTATGGGCTGTTATTTTAAGTCACAAGGATATGGAGATGAAACCAATGGTGTTTGACGCAAAAGAAATTAATAAAAACTTAACTACATGCACATGCAGTTCTTTGTCTTTCGATGAAGAGCAATCTCTATACAGGTTCTACGAGGCTAAAAAATGTATTTTTTTGTTTTCAAATAGAAAACTCACACTCACAAAAACTAAGAAGCTAACTAAATGCTGAAATGCACCTAATGCAAATCACTACAAGCATGTAAATCCTAAGATGCAAAAATCTCTTAAAACAGAGTGAAATTTCCCAAAAAGTTCCTTCAGTTTTAACTCATCTTTTGTTGTCCAGAAAGCTGATTCTTGAAATCAAGAACTCTTAAAATAAGGACACCAAAACACTTAAAAACAAGAAGAAGAAATCAAGTGACAACTCCTCCTCAAAATCAAGCCAAAAACTAAAAGCAAGAAACTTCACAAAAGCTTCAAAAGATATGGCAAAACGAAAATGAAAATGCAACAACGAAAACAAAAACAAGACAAAATGTTTTTTTGAGTTTTTGAAATGAAAAAACAAAAAGCAAAACAAATGTTTTTTGGGCTTTTTAGTTTTATAAAGCAAGAGCTCTAAAAGACCAAGCACAACTATCGAAATCCAAACCAAATAGGACCGAATTTCAAGCACAAACTTCAACAATGCTCCCAAACCTTATAAGGCTAACTCGTAGCAAGATCAATAAGAGCAAGAGAATACCAAAAACTCAGCCAATCAGCCTAGACAAATAGTGCAAACTCGCTGCAACAAAAAACTCCAAAGAAGCAAGAAAAGTTCTTCGAAAATTGCAACAAAACCCTAGCCTATGGAACTCAAGAAAACCAATCAAAAATGAAGCAAAAATCACAATGTGAAGCACAACACAAAGATAGGAGCGATTCAGTGAGCAGAATCTCTCTATTCTGATAAAGCAGAACAGCCAAGAATGCTTAAAAAGCGATCTTGGAACTCAATCCAGAAGTGCCAGCACCAGAAACAACACTTTGCCAAAAAGACTAGTTTTCACTCAAACGAAAGAGAGAAAAGACATGAAACCACTTCCTTCACACTCCAGTAAGTACAGAGACACTGTAAAAACAGGCCTCCACAGCCAGAAAGGACCAAAAATTCAAGAATCCCAAAAATTCAAAATCTGCCTAGGTATACGCTACTTCACAGCTATGCAACCAGCATGCATACGCGTATGTTCTAAGGGAAACTCGCGTATATGCGGGTTCCTTCAGACAAAATCACGTGTATACGCCACTGTGTGCAGAAAAAAGCGCGTATTCAAAGGTAAATAATGAAAAAACAAAAAGAACAAGCCTGGAAAAGACACCAAGACTTCAGACTGACTGCAAGAAAATAAACTGGACTGCAAATGAAAGTTAAAACTGCTGGGATCCTACCAAACAGCTGAAACCACCCAACAGGAGAATCACAAAAGTGTGATCCCCAGTGGAGTCGCCAGTTCTGTTTCGGGGAAATCTCACCCTAGAGGTCGGTTGGGTTACAACCTCCACAGAGCAGGGGCATGCTACTTAACAGAGACTCACACAACCATGCACATTCAGAAAAACTAAATAGAGTCGAATGAGAAAGTTACCCGTAGGTCCTACGGTTGAAGTAGATCCAGCGGGGTCCAAACCCCAAGCAACCGTCCTTCCTTCTTAACCTGAAAAGCAAGAAGAAACCAGCACAAAGGACAGGTTGTATAGCATATATCTACTCTAAATGTTAGTGAGATTCATATAAAACATTAAATAAATCATAATGAATGCTTGTATAACAAATATTCTCATACATATAAGCATACACTAACACGTTTATTTCGGGAACAGCATGGTACTTCTGTATTATAAATATCATGTACAAAAGTAACGAGTGGAGAGATCACCTGATCCTTCCAAGGCCTTCGCAGACCGTCGTCCGGATCCGTCCAGCCCTTGCCTCGCTAAGACTCCTTCCAAACTGGTGCATACGAGATAACATATAAAGGGATGTATATCCCAAGGATACAAGGGTTTCCTATAATGAAATGGGAAAGTGCAGGAGGCACGGGGAATCAGACTTGGATAGGGAATACCAACAGAGTATAATATCAATAATTCTCTCTCTCCCTTAGGCCATACACATGAGGGCTTTTTATAGTCCCTCCAAGTAGTTTCAGTAGTTGGAAACAGTTGGCCACGGGCTGGGGTGGTTGAACTACCTGAGTAACCATCAACCCAGCGTGAAATTAGGGATTTTTTATATATTTTTTAATCATTTTAATGGCATACGCGGAAAAGTGCAGCTGGACTCGCATATACACGCGGAAAAGTACGGGCATAGTCGCGTATGGGGATTTTTACACTGTTTTTAAGTGAATTTGTCCAAGTCTGTAGGAATGGGTGCCCAAAAGCCATGAAGCAATCATGAATCATGTCAAGGTGAGAAATGATGCTATAACACATATAAACTGAATTACCTAGCTTATACCCCTTATGGTCATAATCCTCTGGGAAAGAACCAATGGGGGTAGAGTTATACTCAACCAGGATGGAGTATGGGTACAGGTCCTTATCGAGGACCTACTATGCCGCTTAATCCTCAATACCTTTCCTCGCTACATTGGAGTTACTGGATGTGTCCAAATTGACAAATGATCCCATTCTTCGTAATCCATATTGGCCCCCGGTCTCGACGAAGGTTCCTGCTGATTGTACCAAATTTGAGGGCAAGTCTGGAGAAGACCCCCAAGGTCACATCATGACATACCATTTATGGTGTTCTTCCAATTCTTGGGTGGAAGACTCTGTTCGGCTTCGTCTCTTCCAGCGCACTCTTACCAGAGCTGCTGCTAAGTGATATATCGAACTGACTCATGGAATCTTTCAAGATTTCAATACTCTTGCTATGAAATTCTTGAATCATTTCTAGTTGCCGGTTTGTTATGAAGCTGGGATGCATCTCCTCACATCCTTGAAACAGGACTGAGCTACCCATATCTCAGACCAAATTCATGAATAGAGATGGCGTCGTCGTTTGATCAAGTTTGAAATTCCTGATCAACTTATTACTCATTGGTTCACTACCACTTTTTTCAATCAGATTGCGAAAGACATCACCATGGGGGCATGTGTAACCGAGGAACAAGCCATCTCTCGTGCACATTACCTTGATTTAGTGTACTCTCAATCAGGCATTCTGTACAACATCTTGACTGAGGCTCCACATCCTAGGACCTCTAAAGTATCGGCTACCCCATCGGTCGATGGTGTTATTGGTTCCATGTCTCAGAATTCACATAAGTCTTCGAATGGGAAGTAGAAATAAAATTCTTCCAATAATTCCGCTCCTCAGGCTACCCTAGATTCTGGTAAAACGGTGGAGGTCAACGTCGTTTTTTTCCAATCCCACGAACAAGACTTCCAAAGGGAAAAATAAGGGAAAAGGCAAGGCCAAATCCGATGCCACAAAACCGGAATTGTTTAAACCTCGCGCTGATGATGCTTCACAGCGAAAGCTGAAGTATCCATGTCTGATTTGTGATGAGGACCACTACACTAAAGATTGTCCTAGAAGATCCAAGGTTAGTCAACTACTCAAAGGTGCTAAGGGAACTTCGGCGGTCCTTAAGGAACCTTTCCCATCTCAGAAGACCCAGATGGTCTAGCAATCTCCCCCATCTAAGTCGTTTGGCTCTCAAGCTTTCATGATAAATGGTTCTACACCCGTTTCCATCGATACTCAGTCGAAGGATTATGTCGAATCACGCCACGTAGCTGGGAAAGAGGTCATTGATGGTCCTCCTCCCCCACCTGCCTCTGGTGCTCTTTAAATTGAAAGGCCCAGTGCTGAACCCGTTATATGGCCACCTTCTAAAGGTGTTCTCCAGAAATCTTCTTATAATCCTAACACCCGCGTCGCTCAGCATTACAGTATTGTTGAGGATTTGGTACAGGTGTTTTCCACAATGTCCATGTTATAAGTGCTCCAGATTTTTCCATCTAAACGCAAAGCATTACTATTTGTGATCAGCACGATTGACCCTCCTGATTCTAGCCTTCTCTCCTTCGATTTATAAAATTTCGTCCCCTGACTTCTGCACCAGATTGTGCTTGTTATACAAGTCGGTATCAATGGTCTCAACATCCATAGAGTCGTAGTGGACGAAGGTGCATCTACTTGCATCATGTCATCTGCTTGCTGAAAGGCTATTGGCTCTCCAAACCTCAATTCTTCTCCCAATGCCCTTAAGGCATTCGATGGAAGGGAATCAAAACCCTTAGATGTTCTTGCTAGTTTTCCGATTACATTGCAAGGAAAGACAGTCAAAGTTGAAGTAGAAGTATTTGATGCCAAACTCAACTACAATCTTCTACTTGGTCGCAGTTGGACTCACACTATGTTGTGTGTTTCGTCGACCCTCTTTCAACTTCTGAAGTTTCCACATGAGGGAAAAATAATTACTGTAGACCAGTTTTCATTCTTTACCTTGTCTTTTGAGAGCAATGTGCCATACGTGGATCAAATTCCTAATCCCCCTAATAGTATATGGCTGAGTCTCTTCAAGGATCCCGCTCTCATGGGTATTTTTCCTTTTCTACCACCGAATATCGTTCAAGTCAATATGGTCTCTCAGTCAGATGACCATAGGATCATCCCTTCACCTGACCAGGTTGATTCGTTTGGAGATTCGATGCCTCTTAGTCCCATCGAGATAAATTATTGTGAGCTTACATATGCATCTAATTCTCCCCCTCCTGAAGCTGCTCCTTTGAGCATGTCTCTCGACATGTATTCTCAATCCCCATAGCTCAACAATGTGGATTTGCCTGATCCTTTGAAAGAACTATTTCCATCCGACGAGGCCATCATGGAAACCATGTGTCTCTAGGATCTACCGTGGAGTGATGGGCATCATCATTTGTCGTTCATGCCTTGCCTCGGGGCCATTTCTAACTGTCTTGAGCACTTCGCATCTCAGTTTTACTCTCCACTACTTCAGACGCCCATTTCAACTCATGAAGTCTTTTCAGAGAGTAACCTGGGTAAAATTATTCAATCGATACCTATCACCATTTCCGTCAAACCGGGGATCGTCGAGAACATCCATGTGGGAGTCACTTGCTCTTTTGAGGAAGTCCAAGTGTACACTAGTCTCTTTTGTGAATTCCGTGATGTTTTTGCTTGGTCTTACAAAGAAATTCCTGGAATCGACCCCAGTATTGCGGTGCATGAGATTCCCACCTACCTAGGTGTGAAGCCTGTTCGCTAGCGTCTTCATCCCGTGCATCCTCGAAAAGCCGCTGTTATCAAAGCTGAAGTTGAGAAACTTCTTAAAGCGGGTTTCATTTATCTGATTCCCCTAACTGAATGGGTTTCTAATATTGTTCATGTAGATAAGAAGCAGGGTGCCATTCTTGTTTGTGTTGATTATCGTGATATCAATCGGCACTGTCCTAAGGATAATTATCCCACCCCGTTTATCGATTAGATAATTGACAATTGTGTGGGAAGTGAAATTTTCTCTCTTATGGACGGTTTTTATGGGTATAACCAGATTAACATTCCCTTGACGGATCAACACAAGACCTCTTTTATTTGTCCATGGGGAACGTTTGCATATAGGAAACTCTCGTTCAGCTTAAAGAATGTTGGGGCTACATTCCAACGTGTGATGCCCTATGCTTTTCATGATATTCAACATATTGTCCAACCATATCTGGATGACCTTCCGGCTCATTCAGCTGCAAAGAAACACCACCCAAAACATCTTCGTCAAATATTTCTTCATTGTAGACTCTATCATATTAGGCTCAACCGGCATAAATGCGTCTTCTGCGTCGACTCTGGTAGAGTCTTAGGTTTTATCGTATCTAAATATGGAATTTTCCTTGAACCTCTTAAGGTTGAGGCTATCGTCAATCTCCCCTCCCCATCCTCATTACAACAGCTCCAAAGTCTCCAAGGGAAGGCCAATTTCCTTCGTCGTTTCATCCCAAACTATGCTGAAGTAGCTAAAGGATTTACAGGACTTTTAAAGCAGGACCTCCCTTTCTGTTGGGATGAGATTGCTCAACAGTCTTTTGATAAACTTAAGATGTTTCTTGTCAATGCTCTGCTATTGCATCCTCTGAATTACCATTATGATTTCACCCTCTACCTAGCTTCTACCTTCAACATGATCGCCATGGTATTGGTTCAAGATGATGATGACGGTAATGAACATGTCATTTATTACTTGTCTCAGAACCTTCTCGACCATGAAACGCGTTACGCACATGTCAAGAAGTTAGCGTTGGCTACGGTCCAGGCCATCCAACGTTTCCATCATTACATTCTTTTACGCACGGTGACCATGATTTCTGATTGTAACCCCATGACTTATATTATGTCACGACAGTTGCTGGGGGGCAAGTACTCAAAGTGGATTTTTATCCTCCAAGAGTTCGATTTGGAATTCACTATTGCCAAATTTAAGAAATCATTTCTTTTCAAGGATTTGATTTGTTCTCTCCCCGCCGACTCTGCTCCTTCCTCATCTGAAGATTATATTCCAATTGAAACTCTCTTCTTGATCAGCACCCTTGATCCATGGTATGGTGATATCATCGTGTACCTCCAAATTTCTACTTTCAAGTTTGAGCTAATGAAATATTCCCGACACCGCGTTCGACATCAATCGCAACCTTATCGTATTGTTGGAGATACCCTTTATCATGTCGGAGTCGATTCTGTACTCCTCCGATGTCTAACCCTTGAGGAAGCATAGAAGGTTTTATATGATTGCCACAGTGGCGCTTGTAGTGGTCACATGTCTTGTTATGCCATTGCACAGAAGATCCTTCGTGCTGGCTATTTTTGGCCATTTATTTTTAAATATTGCATTGTTGTTACAGTACGTAAATTCCATGTGTGCTAGATTTATCAATGCAAGATGCGTGTGCCACCTGTTCCACTACACCCTGTCATTACCATTGGCCCTTTTGCTAAATGGGGCATAGATTTTATGACGTGTAACAATCGTTTGGTTGGGGGGCATGCCTATATTATCATCGTCGTCGATTATTTTATGAAATGAGCCAAAGCAATGCCTAAACTAGCTGCAGATGGTAAGACAGCAGCACAGTTCATATTCAATCACATTATTTCTCATTTTGGTGTCCCTCAAGAATTTGTCACCGACCATGGTTCTCATTTTTGAGATTATATGATGGTAGAGTTGACATTTAAGTTGTGTCTACACCACAACAGCTCAACACCTTTCTATCCTCAAGCTAATGGCCAAGTTGAAGCTATGAACAAGGTCCTTGTTACAATGCTTCAACGAACAATCGAGATCCATAAATCAAACTGACATCTTATGTTGTTCTCAGCTCTCTAGGCTTACCAAACCTTGATCAAGAATGCAACCAAATTTACCCCATTCTAGTTGGTATACAGTCTGGAAGCTACGTTTCCGATTGAATGTGAAATCCCTTCATTGAAATTAGCTGTGGAATTACTGCCTGATACTTTGCTTGAAGAAGAACGTCTCCTCTACTTAGAGAGATTGGATAGAACTCGTCGCTTAGTTGTCTTGGTCATCAAAGCACAGAAAAAGTGAGTCAAAGCCCATTTTGACCAATTAGTTTCTCCTTGTTCTTTCATCGAAGGCGATCTCGTTCTTCTATACGACCAAGCTCATGATAAGCTGGGGGCAGGCAAGTTCCAAACCATGTGGCATGGGCACTACATTGTCAAACGTGTGTTACATAATGGGGCTTATGAGCTTATTGACTATGAAGGTTGTCCTTTATTCCAGCCTAGAAATGGGTTGTATCTAAAAAAATATTATGCTTGAATCATTCACGCGTGATATGTGTACATAGGTGATTGTTTTAATTTTGTGCGCATGCTTAGGTTTGATGTGCTTTGTGAGATTTTTCTGCTTATTGGGTCTTGTTTGCTATGCAGATGTCTATTTCTCCTTATGTCGGTTTCACGGATGGTGCCTCCCGCAGTACCAGGAACTTGTCTTCGGCAGCCTGGGTAATTTATGATCCTGTTGGTGAGTTTATTAACTTACAAGGCATTTTTCTGGGCTAGCTACAAACAATTTGGTGGAATATAGTGCAGTTTTGGAACTATTAACCAAGGCAGTCAACCTTGGCATACGCGCATTGCTTGTCAAGTTGGATTCACAACTTGTTGTTCTTCAACTGAAAAGCCATTATTTGGTTCGAAACCTGTGCATTTTAAGATTGTATTTGCGTATTAATTTACTTGAATGACATTTTTATTTCATTACATATCAACATATACCAATACAAATGAATACATTAACAGATGCAATAGCTGACGTTGTGCTAGATAGACATTTGTGCAATTTATAAAAACATCATCATATGTACAAAGACCCATGCAGAAAATAGATGTGTATATATATATATATATATATATATATATATATATATATCATTTGTTTACAAGTCGTATTCATCATAAAAACTACAAAAAATAATATAAGTCTGTTTTGGTTACATCGCGAGATAACATGTCTCTCCAAAATATGTAGAAATAAAGCCTAAGTGCCTAGTCAATGTGGTGCTCATGATAACACGTTACTGCCCATACCAAATACCTCAGAAAATGATGGATATGGCTTGAAACTCCCACAGTGTGCCTCTGGTAGGCTCGAGGTACATCGTCCAAACGGGCATAATCTGGGACCCCACGGGCGATTCCCTCCAGGTTCTGCACTAACTCCTTGTCAATGCCCTCACCCTGAGGATCGAAGTCACAATGGGTCTGCCTCGCTATTGGAGATATACCAGTGGGACACTCTGGGCCAACATCTGCATCCATATAAGATTAACTATCAGAACATGCATATATACCAAAAATCATAAAACTCATAAAAACAAAAAATGAGACTTACCAAGTTCTTCGTCCCAATCCTCTCCCTCCAAGAGTGGGAGGTCTGGGTCTCCGGTGAAGTCTGTGTTGGCTTAGGGCCAATCCTCCACGACAATCAACTATCGTTAGAGCCAATAAAAAAACTCTGGCCTCCAGGACATCTATTGCCCACCCCCTTCTCTGGGCATCAGTGCCAGCCATCGGGCCATCTGTGTCTTTCTTAGTGGTGTCTCTAGAATGATAACCTCTTGGCACTAAAATATGGCTAATCATTCCAAGAAGAACGATACCAGAATCGACCCATACCCAAACTGCTTTAGTTTTGACTTCTTTCATTTGGTGAGCTGTCGTTTGATGTTAATAGTTACAGCCTCAGCCCAATTGAATATGGTTGGGTTCATACACTCTGAAGAAAGAAGTAATTGCATCTTCATAGCCTCATGCAGTGCTTGTGATCCCGCGACCTGCGTGATAGTGTGTAGCAGTACTCTCAGTGCTAGATCAGGGACGATCTAGATATCCACATTACCGCTCCATGTTCCTTTTTGTGCCCCTGGGCACACCCTATTCATTACCATTGTCATGCTTTCCTCGAAAGGCTAGGTACCAGTAAGAATAGGGACTGCATCCCTATGCGACAGTCCAATGATAAAATATACATAAGATACTTCCAGATCAAGATCTTGATCTCAAAGTACGAACTTCTCCTGATCCTCGTCCCAAATGCTGATGATATATTGAGGAAATTTGGGCTGAGCTCAGAGACACGGTGTCAGGAAGAAATTTTTGAGCCCATAATTCATTTTCCATGGCCTGTTCATCCTCTTCATTGTGTTATCTCTCTTTCCACTCGATTACCATCTTGTTATACTTTGTACCTGCATGCATTGATCATAGGAACATTGTAAGACCTCTTAGGCATTAAAATTTGAAATCAAATGGTTGCATTTTCTTGAATTAAGTGAGGATTTTGAGTTGCGTGGTTGGCGCGACCCCTGTGTAAAATGACGTCGGCTGGCATGGATCCGTGCCCAAAACCCGCATCAACCGCGAAGCCCTTATTTTTACAAATCCTCCCCTAAGAGACTCCAAATGACAATTAAAGCTACTGAAATATAGCCTAAAAGATATAAAATGGCGTCAGATCTTACCTAAAATAGATGGAATCTAAAATGGTCCACTGGATTGTCCATAATCGTCGATTGAAAATCGCAAGAGAAATGGGCCATTGTTGCTTTGCAAAGAGGTAAAAGTGAAAAGTAAATATTTTTTACCACTGTTGGTCTTTTATAACTTTTCAAAGTCCTAAAATAGGTTTTAAAACATATTTTTCGATATATTTTCATATTATTTTCGTGGAATATGTTTTACACGCATATTTTTGTGCAGCGACAGGTTTTTCACATGGTTATGACGAAGAGAGAAGTTGTATTTTATACTTTTTTAGACTCGGTAAAAACATGAAAAAGTCACTACTAGAGTCACCTTTCAGCTCTTTTCTGACTCTCTAAAACTGAAAATATTTTCGAGTCGCTTGTCGTTTTGAGCTCTTTAAATTGGATGCGAAACGATATCTACCTAGTATACGTTTACCCCTTTTTTGGGCTGGGACATATTATTTACGAAAAAGGAATACCCTAGCCTATTGTGACTAGGAGGTTCACTCAGACATAGTTTTCTATCTTTTCGAGTCTGTGGGACTACCTACGAAAAGGGACTGTTGGAGTTTTCTTTTCTGTTGTCTTTTCAAACTCTCTAAATATGAAAAGACGTAGAGTTCTCCCTTTGTTAGACTCGTTAAACTCTGATGACATCAGACTCTGTCGCAATGACATTATTCGAGTTCCTCCTTCCTAGGGCTAGTAAAATGTACTAGGTTGGATTTGTCCGAAGGACAAACTTACATCGAAATCACATGCTATCCCCTTCAAGCTTATTTTCAAAAATAATTGGGGTACTTACCAGAAATGGTGGGGGAAAATGGAACCAAGATCGTAGTTGTGTTGGCAGTATGTCGCTCTCGAACATTGCACTAGTCTGCATTCATGTCGGGTTAGGGACATCTCATCTCATTATATGCTTGCCTCCATGGGTTTGGGTAATCTCTTTTGACTGCTCTTTGCCACATCACCATGACCTCATATCCCTTGATGTCAAATACTTCCAAATTCAGTGTCGTGCCACTGATATGTTCAAGATAAGTTTGCTTCTGCAGTTTTAACCTCCCTCTGATTCTTTGTTGGTCTTGATTCAAAAACATCATATTCCTCTGTCTGGTGTTGATGATGTGGGAAACATTATGGCCCACCTTCGATAAAGTTCACTTCTTGTCAACTCCTGCTCATTATCCAGGAAGTTGATCTAGAGACTCCCTTCATGTACCTTGGAGCCTACATGCCTTAATGGCAGGGTCTTCGCACTCGACATAAGGTCTACATCATTGGCCTTCGATCGATTGACTCTGCGGGTGCTCGATGTCAGATCACTGTTCACATTCCGTGGATTTTACCTCGTGTACCTTGAGGACCATTGTCATTATTGGTGGTTTCTCTCGCGTTTGTTAATAGCTTTCATCATTGGATGGTAATCAGATGATGTTCTTGCATTTTTGACTTCAGCTCACATATTCGCATGCTCGAATTTGTACTATGTTCAGGTCGAGATGGAGCGAAAGACCCTAGATTTTTTCTAATGAAATCTAGGTTGCAGGTTCTTTGTGGATTATTATGACTTATTGTATGACTCCTTTGATTGGATGGATGTGACCATACCTGAGCTATTTATTGATCCTTACTGCTCGATGGCTATGTCCATACCTCAGATCTCATTATTCATATACTCTCTTATGGATGGTTGTGTGCATGCCACATGTCATCTATCAGATATATCAGTTGTATTCGTACTTGCATATTTTCCAACAACGGTGTTTTGGTCGAACGCGTTCTCATAAATCATTTCACCCCTCCCTCTCTCTCAGACCTCATGCTTTAAGGGGCATTTGTTACACAGCATTTTGTCACCGTCCTTACAATCCCTCGTGTCGCATATTGGAGGGTATTTTTCGTGACTTGTGAGCAATGACAAACCCTGCAAATACATTCTTTTCATCCTTCTTCATAAGGAAATGATTCTTCCTATTGAAATTTTCCTCAGAAAGCACCGAAAAACCTATTTTTTGGCATTGGCGCAGGTAGCCAGTTCATCTCTCACGCCAATGGGGAAAATTTGCACTAGAGGCCGCGCCAGCTGGTGCTCTGTCCCTGTGTTGAGCCCGTGCCAGCCTTTTTTGGAATGTTTTTTTACAAATTGGAGGCAGAATTTTCCTTTAACCACCTCAAGAATGACTCATTGCAAGGGGTTAAATTTGATAAACCACGGATCTCTTCCTTTATGAAATGGTTTATGGAACATTCTAAGAGGATAGGACTCCCCCCACAATTATAGGGACCTAACCTCTCCTTCTCCCTCTATATAAACAAGCCTTCTCCCTTTACAAAAGCTAGCTAAACATATAGCCAAAAAGCTGAACTTGGAGAAGAGATATTATAGCTGAGTAATCACTATAGAGAAGGTCGAACCAAGGAGGATCCCATAGAGAGAGTCCCGTCTGAATTCCCAACGAGCTTTGTGAGACGTGCTCCGCTGGAACCCTGCTAGAGGAGATTGCAACGTCAAAGCCTGGTTTTACTCTTCCTTCTTGAATTCAATATACTTGACTATGATATTGATTCAATCTCTATGTTATGTTTATTTAATGCATGTGATTTACTCCTCTTCAACTGACTGATAGTTAGGAATGCGAAATAGTATGTTGTGGATCATCTTCGTTTCTTGTGTATGTGTAGGTATCTGGGTATGAGAACGAGCGGACTGTGATCTGTCGAATTAGGAACGAGAGGCAGCCATTCTTCCAGATGAAACAATAGTGCAAGACCTATGGTAGGTGATCTATTTAGTCTTTTTCTATTCTTAACTAGGAATTGAAATCATAGCATGTCTCGTTTGTGGCTAGACCCACTCTAGGGCTAGTGGGATCGCCTCTATCCACAGAGGGGATTTACCTCACAAATAGTGGGCAAGGAGAAGAAGGTTTTGAGCTGGGATGAGGGTGAATTATGGCACAAACAATTTTCCATATTCATCATGGAGCCTTGAAATTCATGCATCAAATATCTACTGGACTTCCAATGGGAACTCTTCCGCAGTTAGATCAGTGCAAGGGTTGCACCATGGGGAAGTATGTAAAGTCCACCTTTTAGAGAAGGAGAACCATGCTTCAGGGATCCTTGAGAGAGTTCACACAGATGTGTATGGACCATTCTTAGTTGCTTCAATAGAAAAACATAAGTACTATGTAATATTTTTTAATGAATTTTCTCATAAATGTTGGATCTTATTCATTGAGGAGAAATATCAAACATTATCTAAGTTCTGTGAGTTTAAGGCATTGGTGGATAAAAAGTCGAGGAAGCAAGTGAAGGATCTTAGGAGCGATAATGGTGGAGAATAAATCTCTAATTAATTCAAGAAATTCTGCAGCAAAGAAGGATTTCGAAGAGAAATCATAGCACATGATAACCCATAGTAGAATGGGGTTGGAGAGAGGATGAGAAGAACGATTATGGGTGCAACACGAGCGATGTTGCATGATCAGGGCCTACCAATGCATTTGTGGGTTGAAGCATGCAACACTACGATTTATGTGAAAAACCATTGTCCTCATAGAGTACTTGGCATGAGTACACCTGAAGAAGCTTTCACTAGTAAGAAATTGGATGTTTCACACTTTAAGATTTTTGGCCCATCTATTTATGTGCATGTGACCAAGGACACCAGAAAGAAGCTGGAGCGCACTGCTAAAGTTGGGATTTTTTTGGGGTACACAGAAACACCACATAATTATCATGTGTATTTTCCAAACAATAGAATGATTTTTTTGTGACGGGATATAAAATTTGAGGAGGGGAAAGCCATGCAGTTGTCACTTGAGAGGGAGATGGACTTGCATGTGGAGGAGGAACTGCTGGTTTTCAAATATGAGTCTCAAGATGTGGATCAACCACATGAGGAGGTTCATGGAGTGGAGGAAGCCACTCATTCAGAGCCACTCATTAGAAATGGAAGAAAACACACCACAGAGGCTGACAGGTTGAGACTTGATGCCACAGAGAATGTAGGAACCCTTACTTCACAACGTAGACAGAGATAGTTTCCTAATCGATTTAATAAGGACATGGATCTCATGAGAAAATGTATTGTGACTAAAAAATATTTCTTTTGGGAAGCAAGGCAGTAGCCTACTTGGGTTAATGCAATGGTGGAGGATTATGACTCCATTATAAAAAACAATGCATGGTAAATTGTCCCAAGACTGGTTGACAAATCCGCGGTAGGTTCAAGACGGATCTACAAGGTAAAGCAAGCTGCTGATGGGAGTGTGGAGAAATACAAGGCCATATTTGTGGCTCAGGATCTGTCACATATCGAGGGGATAGATTATGATGAGAATTTTTCACCTGTCATAAGGTACTCTTCCATAAGGACCATCCTTACACTCTCAGCCTAGATGGACTCGCACATTCATCAAATGGATGTGAAAACTACGTTGATCAATGGGATCATTGAAGAAGAGGTGTACATGGAGCGGCCTGAAGTTTTGGAGATCTTAAACAATGAGTCACATTTGTTCAAGATCAAAAGAGTGTTGTATGGGCTGAAGCAAGCACCCTGTGCTTGGTACACTTGGATAGACATCTATTTCACTAGAATAGGCTTCACGAAAAGTGAAGAAGATGATAAAATGTACCAGATTGTTGTTGAGGGTAAGTTATTGATCATTTTTCTTTATGTGGATGCTTTAATTTTTATTGGTGATGAGCAGCTGATACACTCAGGCAAGGAGGATCTAACAAGGGAGTTTGAAATGAAGGATATGGGCCTCCTTCATTATTTCCTTGGATTGGAAATATGACAGTGATATGGTGAAATTTTTGTGTCTCAAGGCAAGTATGCAAAGGAGATACTCAGTAAGTTTAACATGGAGAGATGCAAACCCATGGATATGCCTCTTCTAGGAAACTGGAGGAAAGAGGATGCTACTTCTGGAGAGGTAGTGGATGTTACTGTTTATCGACAATTAGTGGGTTCACTAATGTATCTAGTGAACATGAGACCAAACATTTGCTATGCGGCTAACTAGTTGAGTCAAGCTATGGTTAAGCCTACCAAGCTCTTTTGGAAGGCGGGGAAGCATGTCCTGAGATACCTGAGGGGAAAATCAGAGTATGGTCTATGGTACAAAAGAACGAATGGAGTGAAGTTGCATGGCTTCACGAATGCAAATTGGGCTGGAATTCCATCGGACAGAAAGAGCACATCAGGGTGGATCTTTAGAATCAGCTCTGCAATTGTTTCTTGGTACAACAGGAAGTATAGATATGTGGCACTTAGTTCAGCGGAAGCATAATACATGGCAGAAATTCAAGCTACATGTGAGGCTATCTGGCTGAGAAAGATATTTGTTTTTTTGGTTGGTTCTCAGATGGATCCGACAGTGATTCATTGTGATAATCAGAGTTGCATTAAACTCTCAATTAACCTTGTGTCTCATGATAGGACCAATCATATAGATATGTGATACCATCATCTCATAGATTGTCTACAGAGGAGAATTATGTTGCTTAAGTACATTCCCACGGAAGATCAGGATGCAAATATTCTAACAAATGCGCTCACCAGGAGAAAGTTAAAATACCATAGAGACAAGATTAGGGTGAAGTATAATCGCTTTCTTGTTAAGAGGGAGTGTTGAGATTCAACAAGAAAACTTTTGGCACCCATGATGCTAGTGAAAATTAAGCACCACCACTAGGGTGGGTTCCACAAGCTATTTTAAGGTGCATCTCTATTTTTATTATCCCTTAATATAGATGGACATTAAAATATAATCTATTCTCAACGTGGTCTTGAAAATAGTTAACTCAAGTAGAAAATCAGTTCGCTAAGTGAATTTCGAGTTAAGAGGTTGGTTGGTGGGACATGTAGAGTGACTCTAGTTGTAACTGAGTGATTTTAGTTGTAGCAGAGTTGGGAGTGTAGTGGTGCATGATTTGGTGCAAGTTGTAAATAGTTTAACTCAGTCAAGTGAGTTAAACTCAGTTGTGCTAGTTGTAATTGAAGATACACAAGTGAGAGGTCAAGTAAATTAAATATTAATTAATTCACATGTAGTGTTCTCACATTAAATTAAAGATTTAATATTATTAACTGCATGCATGTTAGATCCAGTGGAGACCCAATTGAGTTCTAGGTGAAAGGGAAGATAACTATCAATTGTGACATTATCCGTTTACACACATGCAAGCACACACACATTAGATGAGCCCATGATACTTGCATAGTCAAGGAAAGCAATATTTCATCTCTTCATGGATTTCTTTCAATAGGGATTGCATAGTGAAGGTAGGCTCTTTGCACTACAAGAAAAAAGCACATTGGTGAGGGTCATTCTTGTGACGGACCTTTAAGGTCCATCACCAATGTCACATATGGTGACGGTCATTAAAAAACTGTCACTATAAGTGTATATAGTGATGGTCCTTTCTGGTCCGTCGCCAAAGACATTTTCAGTGACACTTTTGGTGAGGGTCGTTAAAGGCCCATCACTAATTCTCTCTTTGGTGACACTTCTAGTGACGAAATTTTAATGACCCTCACTAATGCTCGTTTTTTTACTTTTGGTGATGGTCAAAAAATATTCGTCATCATTGATCACTAAAAACCATCACTGTAAGTGTATATAGTGATGGTCCTTTATGGTCCGTCACCAAAGACATGTCACTTTTGGTGAGGGTCGTTAAAGGCCCATCACTAATTCTCTCTTTCGTGACACTTCTAGTGACGAAATTTTAATGACCCTTACCAATGCTTTTTTTGTTACTTTTGGTGACAATCAAAAAATGTCCGTCATCATTGATCAATCCAATGAGTTTTTGATGATGCTATGTGCCTGTTAATATATTTTTTGTCAAAAGATAATGATTTAATACCATTATTGTGGAGCATTTTTTATAATATGTCCAAGGCCATAGTGGTTAGGGTCAGTCAATTTTTAAGAAGTAATAAGTGTATATCATTTCCCTCAAGTAATGACTAGTCGAATAGAGATTTCCTATGAGTCAACACATGATTCATATCTATTAAGTTAATTATCTAGCAAATTCCATTTAGATGAAGTTCCACTATTGTGTGTAGGAAATATATTATTTAATACATAATCGAGCTCTGACAATTCTATTAATGAGAAAGACCTAACAATGCTCAACAATCTGGGCACACCTTAAATTAATGCTTTGGCACACACTAACATTTCTTAGCACCCCACATGTCTTGGAACATCTTTGTATCTAGAACATATTGTGATGACACTGACGCCCAAGCACATGGTGGCATGTGCTAGCACAACATGGAACTCTCATAGCATGTGTTGGCATGCTGCATATAGTCCCTAGCATGCCCTGGAACACCTTGGTTGAATGCATTGACATCATTAGCACTTGGCACACAATGCCACTTGGCATGTATTGGGACCTATTATTAGTGTGCCTAACATGCCCCTTTTCAAAAAGATAAAGTCCTAACCTATTAACCCTCTTATTGGTTCTTCCTTTTGTTGCCTTAACACATATTGACATACCCTGGCACCATGCACCACATCCTTAGCACCTAGCATGTATTGGCATATCTTGGCACTATTAATTGGCACATGATATAATTAGCACACCTTGGAACTCCCAAGCACACTTTGGGAATTCTTAACATGCCTTGATATTCCCTAGCATGCCTTACTAATGCTTAGCATACCTTTTCACTCCCTCCTTGGCATGACAACTAACACTGATCATTGACACTAGTCTCTGGCAGTACACGTTCCTCGTATTCATTAACTTCCATGAATTTTTACCTAGTGCTCCCTCAATGTTTTTTCCTAGTACTCCTTAACACTCATCAACATGCATTATCACTCTCTAGCAAACCTTAGCACTCTTCAACATTCCCTTCCACTTCATCACATGCATAACACCAGTCCCTAACACATATTGGCACTTGGCACGTGTTGGAGCTTGGAAAGTCTTAGCATGTATGGAATACGTTGAGATGCCTTGGTATGATTTAGCATGGTTTAATATTAAATTTATTTGTGAATATCAATTGTTGGAAAGTAGGCGAGAAGCAACAAAGGAATACCTGGCACTTAGAATGCACTAAGAATTTTCACTTCGCACCTATTGCTGCCTAGTGTTGGTGTGCCTAGCATGCCCCTCTTGGAAAAGGTAAATTGATGAATTATTAACCCTCTTATGTGTTAATTTCCTTGTAGTTTAACTTTTTTCTCCCTTTTGTTGTCTTGACAGTCCCTGACACGCATTGACACACCCTTGCACATTTTGGCATGCCTTATCACTTGGCACATATTAGCATGTTTGACATGTATTCCCACTATCTGTCACATCAAGGGGGTGAAGAGAGATGTATTCCTAAAGTAGGTCGAGTACGAGGTCCGAGTAAGGGTTGTTAAAGGGAGTTCATGATCATCCTCCAAGAGCAAGATCATCATGTGAGGGTTCAGAAGAATGTTGCATACCTTAATGGTCAGTTTGTGCTAGGAAGTAGGATGGCATATTTTTGGTTCTCTTCTAGTAGATCAAGCTTAAGAGAGGTTTCTCATGAGAATCTGGACATGTGATTTCAACGGTGTCTTTATGTGAAGGTCGTATCAAATTCTGAAATGTTGAAATTTGCAACAAGAAACAGTGAGATTGGAAGCCAGAAAGGACAAAAAAAATGCACCCACACTAGTGAGGAATTTTGATGCACCAGGAGTGAGGAATGTGGGGCGTCTAATTTATTTTTCCCTTAAATAAATTAGACAATAAATTGTAATTTCATCTCATAACATCTTGTGTTAGTTAATTAAGTCATGATGATCGAGTTAGCTCAAGAAATTCGATTTGAGGGTCTAATATGAGGCATTTAGAGGGATTCTAATATTTTTGGGGTCTAGTTGAAGTTTATGCATTAGTGGCGTGCAAGTGTAATTAACTCAATTAAATGAGTTAAAATCAGTTTAACTAGTTCTAACTGAGTGATGAGCTAGTGAGAGGTCCAGTGAATTAAATTATATTTAATTCACAATGAGTGATCAATCAGATAACTGATAATTCGATAATAATAGTTGCATGCATGTCAGTTTCGAGGAATACCCAGTTGAGGCAGAGGTTAAAGGGAACATAACTCTTAGTTGTATTCAAAGAAAATTTCCCATGTGCAATTATAAAGTCACTGGGATGCCATGATGGATTGTGCAATCAAGGAAGACTGATTTTCCTAATTAATAAGGAGTTAATTCCCTAGGAATTGCATGAGCAAGGTAGGCTGAAGTAAGGATGAGAATTGGCTAAGTACTAGACCGAGTTTGCCTAGATCAACAGGAGAAAATTGACAGAGTGTTGGAGAATCTCATGAGAGATTAGGAATTGTATTGTTTCATGATTCCTTGACTTAATACACAATAGAGATAGAGGGGTTTTGATTACTTGCTTTCCCTAAACACATCATGTTGTTGTGTGATTGATAATTTATTTCTCTTACTTATATGTGATTGTGTGATCGTGTTTTGTTTCCATAAATTGTAGGAAGGATTCAATATCTTGTTTTAGTAGATTAGAAGATCAGATTGAATCGCGTTGGTTAGATTTTCTACATGGTATCATAGTAGGAATTTTTTGGGTGGAGAGTTTGTAGAGAATATTTGGATTCCTTGCGAAAATTTACCCCAATGGAAAAAAAAATTTGGTCAAATCGGAGCTTGGATGAGGGAGATATCATCGATTTTAAATCAACTCTTTTTTAGAAACTTTTTGTAACTTTAGGACAATTACACTGTGCGCGAATCAAGAACCTATATGCACTTGAGGTACCAGATGCATGCAAAGCTTTGAGGAGAAAGGTAGAAGTTAGAGACTTGGTGGTTTAGAGGGAGCATAAATTACCTCTCAACATGCATCCTCATTAGAAGCAGTCTCAGAAGGTTGTGGAGTAGCTGCCACAATTGGAGAAGCAGAGAGGAGACCGAGTGGAAGTGTCCACTCAAGCAGAGACCTCCATGAGGGGGAAATTTCGAGCCAGATGGGAAGAGGGAGCAGCCATACCTTGAGGTTTAAGGTGGGGTTATGTGTAGAAATAATCCCAAGATAAGAAATTTGGGCAAGGTCCATTAAGATGGTGTGTCTCATGGATCACCATTGTCTCTTTTAGTTTTTCAGTTTCCTTAATTTTAGCACAATTTACTATTTTTGTCAGTTTTTCGAGTCTTGAATTTTCAGAGTCGTTTTGAGGCCCCAAACGATGTTCTTTGGTCATGAAAGGTTTGGAAATTTCATATAAATCATATTAGCACTTGTAGTCCTTGGAGAGATCTTTCTAACGAGGTATCATGTGCGTCAAACGAAGATCATATGACCAAGTTACGACCGTGGGAAGTTGGTTGCCCAACTAACCCCAACAGGGCCCATAAAATCTTGGTGTTACATCTCCTCAGGTTAGGGTTTTGGTTGTTTAGGGTTTTATCTTATTTTAAATAATAAAAAAACCATTGATCCTTATTGTAACACAGTTCAGAGGAACATAACTATCAGTTTTATTTATAGAAAATTTCCCATGTGCAATTATAAAGTCAACGGGATGCCATGATGGATTGCGCAATCAAGTAAGGTTGATTTTTCTAATCAATATGGAGATAATTCCATTGGAATTGCGCGAGCAAGGAAGGCTAAAGGAAGGCTGAGAATTGGCTAAGTACTAGACCGATTTTTCCTAGATTAGCAGGAGACAATTGGTAGAGTGCTGGAGAATCTCAAGAGAGATTAAGCATTATATTTTTTCATGATTCCTTGACATAATAAAAAATAGATATAGAGGGTTTTGAGCAGTTTCTTCCCCAGATACATCTTGTGTTGTGCGATTGATAAATTGTTTCTCTTACTTATATGTGATTGTGTGATTGTGTTTTGTTTCCACAAATTGTAGGAAGGATTCGGTATCTTGTTTTAGTACTTGATTAAAAGATTAGATTGAATCTCCTTGGTTAGATTTTCTACGTGAAATAGAAGATAGGGTTGATACCATCTTGCCTTGTGGTGGTTAGTAGGCTGCAAGGTCTGTGATAAAGACCAACATAAATGGAGGAGGGCCTGCACTGTAATTTAGAGCCATAACAGAAGTCGACGCAGGCGTAATATTGACTGAGTTAACCGTAGTTTGAGGGTTGACATTAAGATTTGAAGTTCATGTCAAGATTCAGTCAAAGAAATGCCTAGAATCTATGGATCCATATGAGCTAGGTCGAGTCCCTTATGGAGGTAAGAGTCACATTTTTTCTATGTGTGGATAGGGTTTGTTCTACAACAATTAGAAGTACATAAGTATAATTCCCTAGTTAGGACAGTTTCCTAGGATGTTTAGTTCATAAGGTATGACCCTAAGACTGTGGAAAATTTGAGTAGAAGAAGATGGGTTGTGACCCTTAGAGTGAGGTTTATTTCTGTAATAAAGACCGTAGATCTGAAAGATGGTTTACAGATTCAGTATGTGTGGAGACAACAGATCTAAAGGAGGGTGGAACCTGAGCAGAAGATTGAGCATGCAGAAGAAATGTGCCATATGAAGAATGGATTGACATGTAGAGGAGTTGATTTTGGTGGAGTTTCCATAGAGTTTTAGACAAAGATCTGAAGAAACCTATAAAAAATTAGTAAATGGACTGTTAGTGGCTGATTTTTTATCCTAGTTTAGTCATCTACAGATTGTTAGAAGTATGATAAGAGGAGTAGTTCATATTTGTTCATAGATTGAACAACAAAGATCAAATTGTTGATACACAAGAATAGAGATCTTGAGAGGACTCGAACCATTGTTAGGTGGCAGATTGATGGTAGGCCAAGTATAGTCGTAGGGTTGTTAGGTTACTGTCAAAGAAGAGCCCTGACTCTTGTTCTGGTGAAGGACAATAAAATTGGTAGAAGAGCAGGTGTATAGGGCCTAAGGATGTGTAGTCTTTGAAGGACTAAAGTAACAGTCAAGTGGGCCAACCAACTAGCCCTAGTTCACTATATTGTAGAGGATTGATTCAGTGAGAAGAAGGGAAATCTACATAGACCTAAACTTCTCATCTTGGACCTATAGTATGGCAAAAGTGGGCATACCAAAGAGTTGTTCACAAATGGAATTGTGAACAACTTGTTACCACTCAAACTAGTAGTGGATCTAAAAGGGGTTCCTAAGAGGGGCGACTGCTAGGATAAGGGAAATGATGGAGGCTTAGCCCATTGTCACCACAACTAAGGATCCTTTATTTCACGGAATTTCACTGATGGGTGGAGTCTCGGTAGTTTAGGAAGTCACTTATAGAGTATAGGTAAATGAATAGGTGGGAAGTGACCCTCGAAACCATTTCCCTAAGATAAAATAAAGAGTGGGACTTGCTTTCCTTTTAAGCAAGGGAATTATCTTCTAGGGAGAGAGGATGGGGATTGAAGGGTTGAGGGAAAAGAATAAGAATTATTAAGGAAGTTATCAATCCCTAAAATCCTTTGGGAACTTGGATTCCCAAATGGTCCTTAATGAAAGGCCTTTGACACCAAATGGGACCACACGGGGCCAAGTGGACCCAGCTCAGGTTGGAGGATGGAATTTGGCAACCAATGATGTTCCTATCCTGGACAAGGTGATGGGAAAGGATCAGACAAGTGTTTTTACTTCGATAGGTAAAATTGATCCTAGTAGGTTCTATCCTTGGGAACACCTACGCAAAACTTGATCCTAGAACTAGGGCTTGAGGTATCCAGAGATTCCACCGTTGGAATTGGCCCAAGTTCTAGGAGAGTGAGGGCACCCAGCAACGCAACTGCCTCTAGGAGATAGAAGTTTTCCTCTAGCTAGATTCCTGGGAAATTGTTGCCCTAGGTGACCTAATGGGGCTAGACCTAGGGAATGTGAAAATTTCTTAATCTAAGAAACCTTATTGCAGTATCTTGATTTACTTCTCCTAATTGAATTAAGTTACAAGTTAATTTCTAAAATATTCAATAAATTAGTGAAGTAAATAGTAAACACAACTAGAAACCTACACATATAGATCAAATACTGAATAACATGCTCATAGACAAAGTGACACATGGATTTTCTGGACAACTATCCCCGGAAAAAACCTAATGTGGGAAAACCGGTGTAGCTCACTCTGGAGGGTTTTCATTATTATGCAGAATCTAAGTACAACAATCCTGGGCACCAAAACTGGTTCACCCAACAGAGAAATAAAAACGATAGTAATACGCTATTGTGAATCCCTCTACGTCAGCCTAACTGGCCTGCGTCGAACTCCACGCTACTCAGTAAAGGAATGCGTCACACCTGAAGGGCTTACACTGCCCTGACTGGGCCTGCGTGAACCCTGCGTGGCTCTTGCTGCCTCTGTGCTTCCCCTGCTGGGCTTTGGCTGGACTATGTGGCTCCTGCTGCCCCTGTTGCTCTGGCTAGCTGGAATGCTTAAGAAGAAAAAGCATAGTTAAGAAAGAAGGCACTGGCCAAAGGTAACACATAACAGCCAGAAAAATTGAAGAAATGAAATGAAAATAGATCAATGTCCACAAATAACTGAAATAGCTCAATGGGACTAGAGAGTAAAAGCTTTGACAACAACAATAAGTGCTTATAGAATCATCTAAGAGAACAGAGCAGACTAGTTCATTAGGTTAAAATGTTGTATAATTGTTGGCACATGAAAACTGTAGAATTGTTAGAGTAAATCTCTGCAGGTACCATTAGTTGGTGATCATCGATAATCATTTCATTTCATCAAATACCCTGATGAATGGGCCTTACAAGCTATTTGCGTAGACAAACCCCACAAAAGTTGTGTGATGGAAAAATATTCACACTATATTGAAGAAAACACCTACCAAATAAGGATGACATTTCAAATGGGGCAAGAAACAATAGAGAGATAGACATCGAAAAAGTTAAAATGCTAGGGCAACAGGAAAGAAACTAGGTAGCATGGTAGAAAGCACAACAAAGAAAATTATAAAAATGGAAAACCCTACAAATTAGCACCCATCCAAACATCACCACAATTTTTTCTTTAACTCTAAATCTCCAAATTCATCAAATTATATCCTTTATTCAAACCTGATCCTCTTTGTTAGCCATTCTAAAGATAAGGTTGAGAAATTACTACAAAACCATCACCTACATGTAGTGATCTTATTCTGTGACTAGACAACCTACTTTTGCGAAGACACAGAAAGGTACAACTCTCTACCAAGATTTTCCATACAGCCCAAGTTGAGAAACCACATATACATCACCAGTTTTTTCTCTTTCGATTTCTAACTTAGAAGAGCTTTTTCTGACCACTTCCAGGTTGCTCCCAGAGTCACCCAGGAAAGCCCTTTCAACATCATCCCGGTTTTTTTGTTGTTGTTTATCACTTCCTTTGAACGAGAATTTTCGCACCCTATAATAAGACTGTTGAAAAAAAATCCACTCATAAGCTCTTCTTCTAGCATATTTTGCTTCATTTTGGATTGCCAAAGACCATATTTCTTGATAGGGATAGTAGGTTCTTCAGTATTTTCTGGTTTAACCTCTGGTCCATGACAAACATCAAGCTTGACCAAATCCACTGCCTTCCATCCCTAGATTGATAAATAAAAATTACCCATATGATTATTGTAAATGTCCTTAGAGTATACAATTGTGAGGATCCACATACACATGTTGAAAGCCTTCCATATTTTCAACAGAAATTTGACATAACTCTTCATATTTCTATTTCCCACAAGTCTTTTCAAGTGTGCTCAGGGATCCCAAAAAATTGACACAAATTGATGTAGCTATATTAATGGAATAACACATGAAGATACCTCCCAAACTTGGAACGAGGTAAGCAAAGATACAAATTTTGAGGAATGTATCTAACATATTCAATAATGAGTTCATGAAATTTTATAGAAAGTTACGAACTCCAAGTACAAGTAGATACACAATCCATTCGGATCCACATAAGTTTCAAGTTGATGACGAGTTATGGTTGGAATTGCATAAGGAGCAATTGACAAACTCCTAGAAGAAGCTCATACCATTTTGATACAAGCCTTACACCATCACCAAGGCTATGGGTGAGAATTCTTTTGAGGATAGTCATAGGATGATTTACATTACTTCAAATTTATATGTTAGGATGATTTATGCTTGATGGGGTGCATGTCTAGAAAGAGTTTCCTTAAGAGAATGAAAAATATGATCGCATGATTACTTACATAAATAATTGTGATATCTACTCGAATGAAATGAGGTAACTACATAAGAGATTTTAAAAGTGACATTTTTAAGGTTTTTTTTATATCAAGGTACGTGGATCATTATGTTTTTTTTCCAAAGCATTTACATATGACTAAATTTTTGAAGTAGTACATCACTCTAATATTATTTCTCTTACATGCTCCTAGGTTATAATTCAAAGCATCATAGGTACTAAAATTCACGAAACTCTTGTTTTTTTTCTCTAAATAACTAAAACTCCCAAGTGTGTTACTCTTAATATTCAAAATTTCACTATTGTTAATACTAATTCCTCTAATTGTTATTTTTCCTCCATAAGTAAGCTGACTACGAGGTGGACTTGAACCATTATTAACACGCTATTGTAGTGTTACCTATTTGTATTTAAGAAGCATAAGGGGCGGGGTTGGTATAAGGCCAGCTTTGCTATTTTTTAGTGCCATGCCCACTACTAGGTTCTCATCCTCTGTTGGCCTTAGGATATGATTTCCCATTAGTTCATTTGATTCTTTCTCATTCAGAATCTCATCCTACATTGCATCCAACCTACTACTTTGTAATCACATATCTCTTGTAACCTCACTCCAGTGTGTTCATTAGAACTCATTTAGGTGTATTTAATAACACTCTTTATTGAGCTATATTTTATCTGATCAACCCTTTGTTTCACAACCATCCTCTCACCAACTCACCTTTCTCATTGAAATTCTCCAACTCTGTCATCCTCACTTCACTACTCTCTTCTTAGTTAATCTACTTTTGCAAATCCTCATTGCCTTCTTCATTTTCTCACATCAAGTTCAACCACCACTCATTAATTATATCTACTTCCTCAAAACTTATTTAACTTACTTTTTGGCTTTTATGTCCTTCATAGCCA
The DNA here is from genome assembly GCA_034641835.2 of Pinus albicaulis. Lineage (NCBI taxonomy): Eukaryota > Viridiplantae > Streptophyta > Pinopsida > Pinales > Pinaceae > Pinus > Pinus albicaulis. The sequence continues at coordinate 66,935 of JAXQQM020071880.1, forward strand.
TTTAGTCTTTTGAAATCTCATCTTTTCCAACTCCATTGTAACCCATTACTTTATTACTTAATGCAAATTTTTACACCACCATACCATAATAAAAAATTTAGTAGTAGGAAACAAATTTTCCTAATCCTTGTAGAGTTTGTGTTCAATAATCTATCTCAAAACCCTTTTTCCTTAGCTTTTGAGTAAAACTAGTTCATGGGATTTTTGTTTTCGAATATCTAAAAATTTGGTTTCCCTCGTCTATTTCCCTCGCATTGCAGGGTTTGTCCAACGCAGTAGGAAGGGCGTGTACATGCTATCCAACTATGATTTGATCACGATCATTAGCTCCATTACACCGAGAGGTTCAAGTGGGATTATCAGAAGAGGCGTGGATGGCCACGATCACGATCACTTCCTGCAAGATGAACTACTTGGTTTTTCGTTACCTCCACGAATCAGGTGAGAGTTTTTATTAAACGCATTTTAGTGAAACCATTTTATTTTATATGAACATCACATGTAAAATTGTTTTTCAATGAAATTATTTGAAGCTTTCCATGTAAGTGCGGGTGAGAATTGATCTTAATAAGCTAGGTGCGTCAAAACGCCCGTGTTTGTGTTTGTGCGAATAACATTTCAACGTCTCGATGATCAACTCTTCTTTTTTGTTTTTTGAAACTTGGTTGCATTAATATATAGAGGCGCAAGTGCTCGGCCTGGTATGTGCAGGGATGACTACTTGGTGCCAAACCAGGTACACTTCACAAGAGTATGACCTCAGTTTTTGTCTCTCATGCTGGTTTTTATGGTTATAGGATAGGTTGTAGTTTACATGGGCATCTGATAGGCTGTATACTTTCAGTATAGGGTTGAGAGAGTAGTAGTTAAAGGGTAAGATGTCATGGGGTTTCCGGGGCTTGAGGTTACACGAGAGGTGGATTTAAAAGTTCAGGTACAAATCGGGGGATCTGGTTTTCATTCCTGGAATGATGAATGATAGTTTGATGTATTTTGTATTTGATAAGGGGAGGGATTTCCTTTTCTAAATCTTTCCCCTTTTACCTGTAACGTTAATATATCTCCATTTCCCTAGCACAATCTATATGATGAATTTTATAAGCTTAGTGGATATATGAGTCTACTCTATCCGGGGTGGTATACCTAGATGGTGCTGCCTTATAGCTGGGTTCCTATGTAGGTCTATAGTCATTGTTTGGGAATGTTTCATCTTGTTTCGAGTTGTGGATAATGATAGGTGTCCATTACCTCTGTTTTCTATCTCCTCTGGTTTCATGCATTATTGTTCACGTTCATTATCATCCTGTTCTGTCAATGTCTTATGAGGAGGGATTGGAGTTATGCATAATCATCTTTGTTTCTTTTGGGGCATGTATGATATTACGGGTGTTATTTTCTGAGTATAAGGCGAATGGTAGAGCAAGTTGATTGTGTTGTTTATCCTCTTGCGTGATCTTTGGTTTCTTTGCATGACACAAAATATCAGTACACATCTTGGTGTTACAAGTGGTACTACCTTTGGAGAAAGTGGGCTGATTCTCTCATCATTTCTCGCCCTTGAAAAAAATTTGGATTTAGACTTGGCTCTAGATGGTGGAATTTCCCTGGCTGTAAATGTTGCTGTTGTTGTCACGTATAACTTCATTGCTATCTATGTGGCCTGGTTTTTCTGGCGTAGATTTTCCTGCGTTTGGGAAAGGCTCAGACTGTCGGCTTTTCATCGATTTTAAGGAATTTATGGGGTCTGACAGGGGATCAATGCTTTCCACGACATATACAATATAAGACTGGAATTTCAAAGGTGGCGACAGTCACTTAAGGAGCACAGATGGTTTAATAAAGGAATAAGGAATTTCTCCAGAGGCTTCTTACGTCTTTGTCAATATGCTATAAATCGTTTTTCCTTTGGGTGAGTTTTCGATTAATGAACTTTCTCTCGAGTCTTCTTTATTTCCAGGTGTTATATGAGGTGATTATAAGGGTGGCTCAGTCAGATTTATGGCGTCTACATTTTATGATGGCCTCTGATGTGGTATGTACTATCTGACAAGGATTTATAGTGGCTATCTAATCGAGGATCGGAATTGAGGTGTCTTCCTCTTTCCAGAAATAAAAATACATTATTGGCCATTTCTATATTTGGATGCTCTGACCTAAGGGATCGGAATATATATCATCGGGATTGTGATGGTCTGACCATTCCAATTTCAAATATTCCACCCCTACCTGGAAGTGGTATGAGACCTTAAATATTCTATAAAATATAATTACGTCCCCGTCACATTAGCTTCTCCTTACATTGGTTTTCTCTATTTGGCGGTGCTACGGTGTCTGCTACTGGTCAAAGACATCGGTTTCTGACAAGGATAATTCAGACCTTGGGATTGGTCCTGACGAACTCGTTTTGGGCTTAGAATCTAATACATCGGCTCATGAAGCCTTCATCGGAGCTACCATTTCTACGGAGCAGGAATATGAATGTTTAATAGAAGTGGAAAAATTTATCATTAGACAAGGCATACTCAATACACAGACAACCCAAGTGAATGTGCATGGTGGGGCTGTTTGGCACGATAAAAATAACAAGTCCACCCGAGGGAAAAGGAATAAGGCTTGCTACAAACAGAAGATGGAGGTCAAGGAAATCACTTTGGATCATGAAGATTTATGTAGAAGGGTCGCAAGCTTATAGAAAAGGGCGCTGATTGGAAGGTGGATGTTCCCTAATGGAAACGAGGTTAATATGGATGTTTGGGTACGTCAATTCTGGTTTCCGTTAATCGGATACTCCCCGAAAGTTAGCATGCTTTTAAATGGCTGGTTTAGCATTCACTTTATGGATGAGAGGGAAATTTTCAAAATCATTCATAGGACATGGGTTCAGGGTTGTAGTTTTATGCAGCTAGTCCCTTGGTATTTAGGATTTAATCTAGTTATGGAAGCCCCCAAGAGCCGAGTCATATGGGTCAAGCTGCCTAGTCTTCTGCTGGAATTATGGACGCTCAAAGTGCTTAGAGCCATTGGAAATTCCATTGGGAATACTAAATATATAGACCCGAGTGTTGTCGGGGTGAGCGATAAAAGGATTTATTGGATTCTGGTCAAAGTAAATTTTGCTGGAGGTTTGCCAGGAGACGTGGACCTCATCTGGGGGCAACGTCGACATCGCCAAAGAAGTGACTACTGGGGCATTCCTTTCAGGTGTCTTATATGCCATAAGACAGGTCACCTCCGAGAGAATTTTCCTCTCTGTCATTGGGTGGATCGTAGTGGTCCTTTGAGAAGGGATGGGCGTCGACAAAACAATGCCTCTCCAGGTACCCCGGGAGGTCTTATCTCAGGTAACTCTCTCCCTGTTTCCTCTGATGATGATGATTTTGTTTCTGCATTTGAACATAGTGATAGGACGTTCCCGATTGATGATGGGGTGGGTAGGGATTTGTTCAACCCTCTACTGGTCCCTTCCGATGTCGGGGTGGGTCGGGTTTCCCCTCATGCTAAGCCTAATGATGGGGTAGATCAGGATTCTCCTCATGCGGTGGATAAAAATTCAGACCCTGTGTTATTGATAGGAAATGGTACTGTTCTCTTTGTGTCTGATAAGATGATTAGTCGGGGGGAGAGAAATTTCTCATCTCAACCCACTTATGAGTCAGAGCCTTATGAGAGTGTTGGGCATACGAGGGTCACACTTTCCACATCTGCGGCCATCTCGGACCCTCCTCTTTTTAATTCCACCAACTTTTATGTCGGAGAACCATCTCATGCACAAGTTCCCAGGGATAAGGATGCTTCTAATGCCCCTTTGTCTTCTCCTCAGTCCTCCGATGATCCTGTAGACATGCCGAAATCCCCACATAATATGGTGGGCAGTGACATTGACTCCCTGATGGGTAACTCGCATATTTACCTTCCAGCTCTTACGGTTTTTGATAAGGCTATTTTCTCCCTCGTTGGTGTCAATCCCAATTCTTCTGTATCAAATGTCACCATCAGGAAGAAAAAGAAAAGTGGTATGCAACATTCCAGAGGTAATCTTAGAACATTGTCGCTACACTCTGATGAACAAGATAACTTTACTGACATTCCCATTGCTATAGCTGATGATATCAGTGACAATTTCTGGGCGCTTAGAGCATGCCACCCCACAGACGTTCCACAATGATTCACTTTCTGTCTATGAAGATTAGGGGGATTGGCGATGCCTCCAAACAACATTGCCTTCGGAATATTTTCATCTCTGAAGAACCTTGCATTATTTTATGTCAAGAGAGTCTATGTCCCCAGGAAAAGGCCATAAATTCTTTTTTAAGTATTTGTAAAGGTTGGCATGCAGCGGCGGTTGATTCTGATGGACACTCTGGTGGCATGATTGTGCTTTGGAACCCCTATTGGGCGAATTTCAAAGCATACAATTTTTTTTGTGGCATTATTTTGGTTGGCTATATTCGAGGTATCGAAGGGATGTTTAATATAATCAATCTATATGCTCCATATCATAATAGGTTCCCATTCTGAAACAAGGTTCAGCAGTCTGGAATTATATCACTAAAAAATTTGGTCATTATGGGTGATTTTAACTCTACATTGCAGGCAGACGAAATATGGGGAGCCAGGGCTAGGATAGACTGTTTAGCTGATTATTTGAATGGTTTGTTTTCAAATAATCACATGATTGACATACGCCCTAATCCTATTATTCCCACATGGTCTAATAAAAGGCTGGAAGGTGATTATATTAGAAAAAGGCTCGATCGAGCCTTGGTGAAGGACAATCTTATTAATGCACTGGGTATGCCCAGATCATTGGTAGTGGCCTAAAATATATCAGAACATATGCCAGTCCTTCTAACATGGAGGTTGGGTGATCGCTCCCAGGGTTTTCCCTATAAATTTAATCGGGCATGGCTGGAGGAGCAGGATTTCGTGAATCTCATTAGGGATTCTTGGCTGAGCGAGGATGGTCTTGACAAATTGGTGGGATGGGATTGATTTCATTTCAAAATGCAGAGGATGAAGAAGGCGGCAAAAAAATGGGAAATCAATAAGAAATTGGCTCTCAAGGCTGAGATTATCGACATAAAGACAAAAATGAAGCAGATATATATGGGCTTTAAGGACAAGTTTCCAGATGCTCAATCTAACAACATCCTGAGAACACTGGGAGACCGATTAAAGCAAATTATCCTCATTGAGGAAATCACATGGAAGCTGAAGAGCAGGAATAGATGGTTAAAAGAAGGGGACCTAAACAAAAAATAATTTCAGAAATGTGCTAGTGATAGAAGATGCAGAAATGCTATTTGGCGCATTAAGAGGGCGGATGGAAGCATTGCAATCAGTACGCCAGATATACAGAAGGAGGCCTTTCGACATTTCTCAACTTTTTATCAAAATGATTCTAGTATTGATGAAAACTGCCAAAAATGGTTCTTGGACCAGATCAGTAGGATTTTCAAGGAGAATGATATTAAGCTTCTGGAAGAACATATCACGGTTCCGGAGGTTGAAGGGGTGCTCAAATCCTTCGCTCATGACAAATGTCCGGGCCCTGAAAGATGGACATCAGAATTCTATATATTTTTCTTTGATATTATGGGTGCTGAGATTGCAGAAATGGCTGAAATTTTCAGGACTTCTGGACATATTCCATAAAATCTAAATTCCACTTTTATTTCTCTTATTCCAAAGGTTGATGATCCTTCCTCCTTTGGGGAGTTTCGGCTGATCGCCCTTTGCAATCTCCTGTACAAGATCTCTTCCAAGATAATTGAAAATAGATTAAAGCAAGCCCTCTCTGAACACATATCTCCCGAACAATATGGGTTTCTTAAAGGTAGATCCATCCATGATGCAATTGCCCTTGCACAAGAGATATTACATACTATGCACTCAGAAAAAAGAGAATAAAGTGTTATGAAAGTTGATTTGTTCAAGGCTTACGACACACTGGATTGGTCATATCTCCATCTCGTGTTGTTAAAAATTGGGTTGCCTCTTAGGATCATTAGCTGGATAATGTCATGCATAACTTTTGTAAGATATGTTGTTATTATTAATGGCCTTCCTACTAATTTTTTTGAAGCAGGAAGGGGACTTCAGCAAGGTTGCGCATTGTCTCCTCTCATTTTCATTTTGGTTATGAATGGCTTCAGTATAATGATGCACAATGCGGAACAAAAAGGATACATATCAGGATTCTCTTTTTCGGACTCCATTTCCACTTCACACTCTCTTTTTGTGGATGAAATATTACTATTTGGTAGACTTGTCAGGAATCAATGGTTCTATATCCACTTCATTCTTACCATATTTGGTGAGGCTACGGGGTTGTGTATTAACAAAGCTAAATCATTTCTATTATATGAATTTGGGGACATAAATGAAATTTCATTCATAGTGGAATTCCTTGGGGTCAATATTAAGTAGGCAGTGGATGGATTCCAATATCTAGGCTACAGAATGAAGCCGTGTGGATACAAGAACAGGGATTGGCTATGGATGGTGGACAGATTTAGGGAGAAAATCAACAAATGGACTCACAGATGGCTGACATTATGGGGCAGACTAATTATGATACAAGCAGTGGTATCACAACTAATTTTATATTGGGGGCATCTATTCTTTATCCCTGAAATGATTATTGACAACATTAACAGGATTATTGCTCAGTTCATTTGGAGAGGGACCGGACAGCTGCATAAATTTCATCTGGTCAAATTGGAGAGGTTATGCTGACCCAAAATACATGATGGATGGGGCATATTGAATACGAGAATGTTTAATAATGCATTGCTTATGAAGTCTTTCTGGTGCGCCATTAACGGTTCTGGTATCTGGAACGACATTGTCAAATATAAGTGTCTTGATGGTGAACCCATCCATCAACTTCTCTGTCATGAGTTTCCATTCCCATAATCCTATTCTGCTATTTGGGGTAGCTTCAAGAGAATATTGGGTCATATGACGAATATATTATTTTGGCTTTTCAAATATGGAAGCCGAATTCCATTGGGTTTTTCCAACATTCAGGGACTAAACAAACTGTTGAACACATCTCCTCGACTCATTCATAAGTTGGCACACAGAGGCATTTGTTTCTTATCTCAAACAATACATACATGGTCTTTTGGAGCTCCAGTTTTCAAGAATGCTGCACAGCTGGGTTTACGAGATGAGGACGCTTCTGATTGGGAACAAGTATACGACGCATTTAGGGCAACTGGTTTTACTCATGCCACAGGGGGTGATATGGTTATATGGGATGGGCCTACATATGGGAACATGCCTATTGTCAAGGATATTTATAGCAATATTATCTCACAATCATATGCTAGTCAGTACACTCATATCTTTGGACCTTTTTGGCTCCGAAATATTCCCACTAAAATCATTCTCTTTGGGTGGCTTACTTGGCAAAATAAAATTCTTACCTGGGATAATATTATCAAAAGGGGCATTCGTGGGCCTGGAAGATGTTCAATATGTTGCAACATATAGGAATCTATTGATCACATTTTTTTCCGATGCCCTCTTGTTATATAGTTATGGAATCTATTCAGTGTTCACTTAATAGAACCAAAATAGGTTCTGCATGACTTTATTTCTGCTGCTGGAGACTGGGATAAATTAAAAAATAGGTTTAGATCTCTGCCCTTCTTTCTCATCTAGGAAGTATGGTTGGCTAGGAATAGGATTATATTTGATGGCACTCCCATCATCCTTCCATTAATATACATAGCCATTATGAGATGGATCAAGCTACAGCCCCCTCCCCAGTCCATCTGTTTGGATAGATCTCACAGAATTCGTCCACATGAGATTTCTATCCCTGCAATTTTTTTTGATGGGGCATGCAAAGAGGGCATTACAGGATGTGGTGCTTGGATCAAGTTGTTTTGTAATGAGAGGATCCACTTACACTGGAATGGTGGTCTGGGGACCAATAACAAAGCTGAGATTATGGCATTATGGGGAGGGTTATTAGCTGCTTGCAATTTAAAATTGACAAAGATGCATATATATGGGGATTCTAAATCGATTATTGAAAGCATTACTGGCCGCCAGCATTTGAACATTCCAGATCTATAGGGATGGCTCAGGAGAACACTACGTTTATGGCACAGATTGGGAAATCCTCCTATATCCCACATTTACAGAGATAATAACATGAAGGCATGCGAACTCTCTAAAAGAGGTGTCAATGCAGTTTTTGGTTTTCTGCAGGTGGAACATTACAGGGATAGGGCACTTATCTGGAACACTACTATCCCAATTCCATGATGTCAGATCACTCTATATGAAGCGTAAAATATGTCCTTTTGTCTTTCCATGTTTCTTTCTCACATCTTAAGTCACAGGTACTTTTATTTTATCAATTCGGCTGTACCGGATTTTCCCATGAATACGAATATACACAGTGCAATTTCAATATGAGATAGTCTATATCGAGTGAGCCTGTTTTTTTTTTTTTGTCCATTATCATGCCGGATATGAAAGGATATCCATACAAGCAAGCCTGTAGGTTGGATTAACAAGCGAGCCGATAATTTCTTTACAAGCGAGCCTATAGGTTGAATTATCAAGCGAGGCTGTTGTTTGGACTATCAAGCGAGCCGGTTTATGTTTTGGGATCATCTATATGCAAGCAAGCTTGCTATTTTTGTATATGATTACCTTTCAAGTGCGCCGGTTTTAGGATCATACACGCGATATACCCTCTTCTCCTATTAGCTTAGTGAATGATATATCAAGCGAGCCTGTTTCAACACTTTACATTACAAGCGAGCCGGCATATCCTTCACACTGCACACTGGATAAGTGTGCCGGTTTAATCCCACATTGAGACCTAGTCTTTTTTTCTCTCTTTATGCTAATTTTCATGGATTAGAAGGTCTACTAATTTGTTTGTAATGACAAAGGTAACTTTTCATAGAAATTCTGACCCAACTAATATGTGAATCTGGTTTTATATCTATATGTTGTTCAATGAAGACAGGTCAGTTTAAATGTATCTGGAAATCTTGGGTGGAGTGGCACTTTTGCCTTCTGTAATTTGTAATCCATTCTGGATATTTTTGGGGCTTCTTTCTTTCTTAGAGGATGCTCTTGAATCTCCATGACGATCTGGATTACGATTTTGTCATCTATCTATAGAGGATAATGTAATAGTGGACTCATGAATTGTTATAATACAACGTTTTTTATTCTTTCTGAAAAAAAAAGTGCCAAAGCTTTCGAAATTTAGGGTAATGGCAGACTTACTATGCTTCTTACTCTTCTCTGTAAGATTCGAAGCCTTGCCGCACTGGTGAAAGAGTTGTGTATAACATGTAACCAGAAATACTCTGTAGCTTAACGTGGAAGTGGAGGACTTGAGCGAATTTGAAGTGTAATCACAGCAAAGACATAAATATGTCTAAAACCCTAAGTGGAATTGAAGGTATTATATCGTGGCTATAATCCTAGAAGGAAAAATTCGCAGTTCCACAACATTGATTTAAACCCCTACGTGCTAAATATTTTGATTCGACCTTTTTTTTTTCAGGATGAAAAAATGCTGTTATAGATAATAGTTCATATTCGTTGGTCAAATATCATTTTCCAGCACATTAGACATACCATTCTAGCATATGCCAGATAGCAGGCAATATATGAACCCCATGAAGAGGCAAACCAAATCCATCATAAGAATATTACAAAGGCCATAAAGAAACATAAAAAATCCGCATACCAACCACAGAAAACCCAGCCAATACGTAAATAAATAGAACATCACTGAGCCCAGATACATACTGAGGGTCAATAGGAACATCATCTGATTGAAAACAACATAAAGGAGAATATGGAGAAAGGAAAAAAACAAAAAATGATCTGGTATGTACAATGAAGATATAGCCTATAAAAGCAACATAAGAAAAAAGGATATCCCGCTTGCTTGAGAAGATCAGGCTCGCTTGATGTAGATTATGGTGGAGGAAAAGATTGAGAGTCCAATAGAGTGGAAGCCCTGTAATGCACGATCTGAATAGCACCATATGTGGACTCCAACCCTCTTTTGGAGAGAAGGTCAGCACACGTATTTTTCTACATATGTATGTGCTGAATAGTGTAGGCTTGAAACTTTCCTAATAGATACTTGATCCACTGTACCCAACCAACGCTATTGCTGCATTGCATTCCACATCTTCCGCCGATCCCATCAATGGTGTACTTCGAGTCTCCATATATGTGAATTGAAGGGAGATTTAGAATCAAAACAATGGAAATAGATCAAAAACATGTCAAATTGTTTCTGGTTAACCAAAACAGTTCCAATCCCAAAACCTCAAAAAAAATAAAAAAATTGAACAATTAGAAACAAATCAATGAATCAATGATTCTAGCACATACCATGAGCAAGGGAGGCACCTTCCCTGGGTAATTCAATTAATAGAGGTTTAATGTGATATCTTATTTATATAATTCACTGAAATACATGTATTCTGCTACCATACTTCATTGGCATTAGTCTAAACTCATAACCACTGGGAAAAGAATTGCTCAAAACCCCTATCAGGTGAGAAATGAAAATAAAATAACTTATTAGTATACGTGTTTTCATTTTTGCAAATGAAAATAATGTGATCTTAATTCCCTCTTAGGCCCTCTCACTGAATGCATGTTGTAAAACCTTACATTTGAATACAGTATCCCAATAAAACTCCAAGAAAGTTAATAGACAAATGGCTTCTTGCAAGATGTGATGTAATGCCTGTTGGCTGAGATTCTTATACAAATTCATCCAAGAGTTATTTAAGACAATAGATTATATCCAAGCATGTTAAAACAGATTCATTTGGTGATAGTCAAGTAATTTCTTATCAAAAAGGTTTTGGTGTGGTAGGGGGTACACTTAGCCAAAGGAGTGCTTTCAGTATCATGGCATAAACCAAACATATAGCGAAAGAAGTACTTTCAGGACCATGCCATACATCATGAAAGTTATTTATTTTATCTGTGCTCATATATAATGTACATTTTGGAAGAGAGACTGGATGTTCAATTATGGAGTTGATATACTATCAAAATTTGGTAGTGTACTTTAATAAAACGACCAAATTAAGGTCTCCTGAACCATGATCATGGTCAATCTAGCTTTGATTATGCTTAGTTCTCCTGTAACGAACACTACCAAATAACTGTGGAACTTTATCCTGAAATAAGAGTTGCCTGTTTATGAAATTAATCTTGTTGCAAATTACAAGCACAATAATCAGAACTGGGAACATTGAGAGGCAACAATTCTAGTGCACCTTCAATAAATAGATTGAAAATATGTAGCTTGGCTTGAAACATTAAGAGTGAATACATTAGGAAAATAACTCGTGTCTGTCAACATTCTGTTAGCCACCTATAAATATTTTGTTACACCAAAAGGTGGCTAAAATCTTTTTGAGCCTCCAAGGAACAATTTTATCACTAAAAATTGTTGGCTCTTGAAGACTCCTCGTAGGCCTCATGCCTCTGTCCAAAATCCTCATTACTGTTCCTATTAATTTTGCTGATTTCCTGTAAGAAACTGATGAAGAAACCATCACTTTTTCCCTTTCTCCCACTCATAACTACCCTTCATTTACTCCACCTTTTCTCCATATTATTTCCCTACTTTTCATAATTTTCTCCCTCCATTCGTGAAAATCCTCCTGACATGGTTTAAAACTTCTTTTTGAGCTGTGCCAAACCCCCAAAATTCCCTTTAAAATCCTTCCTCTAACCTTTGTTGGCCATTTTCCTCCCTTACCCCTCTATCGTTCCTTTTCCTTGGCCTTCAAATTCCATTTAAAAAGGCTGAAACCCACCTTCCGACCTTAATATAGGCATAAGCCCCCTCCCGCTAGCCCCTTTCAAACCACTTCCCCGCACATGCCCCGACGCTGGGACCAAGCGCTTAAGTCCCAAGCGCTAATCACAATCAGAAGTCGGGCGGGTGCACAAATCCTTTGTAAATAGTCTAAACTCTGATGCGATTTATTTTATAACAATAAGTCTGGCGATGCGTTACGCACCGTTGATCTTCTGCGGAGATCTGACGGTGGAGAGCTAATCGCTGCCCCCTGCCGATCGCAATCGCAATACTTCAAGTGTGCCCTCCGATCAATCGCAGTCCATACCTCCGATCTTCCGATCCTACTCTCCCTCCAATTTATTCTTGACCGTTGATCTGTCCCGCCGATCCAACGGCCCTGCGCCAATCGCTCCTTCGCAATCGCATAACTCAAATCGCATGCCTTCTTCTCTGTGCTCTGATTGCCGATCCCCGATTCGATCCCGACCGTTGATCTAATCCTCGATCCAACGGCTAGCATTTAATCGCAAAGGGATCAATCGCAAAGATTCAATCGCATCCCCTTTTCTGCCACCCCCAATTGAAATCCTCCGATTAGATCTGGACCGTTCACGTGTCTAGATCGAACGGTCCAAAATCACTCCGACTTGTTCATCTCCCCGCTCTCCTTTTCGCCTCGTCTACGCAAATCTCCCACCGTTGGATGTTTTCATCTGATGGATACGCTCCTCCCCCGCCTTCTGAAGCAGTTTTTCCCCAATAATGCAGGATTTATTAAAAAATTGTTTGTGTTTTGCAGGTCCCAATGCTTTTTCCATTATAACAAAGGAAAATAAAAGCCGAGGGTGACGATCCTATGGTCTTTCATTTATCAAAGGGAAAGAGATATAGAGGGTTTGAAGATATGTTTCATCAACGCTTCGTAGGCGTTGATGCCATACGAGCCCAGCGCGGCCCTACACATCGACAAGACACTGTTTTATTAAAAACACAGTTGAAAGAGTATCAGTGTTGAAGAACAGAGCGCAGCAGAGCAGAAGATTGAGGACAAATTTAGGGATTACAGCTAAGATTGACTATCAAAAGCCTAATCCCTAAATTAAACACAGTTAAAGAAAAATTATAAGCGTTTAAACAGACAGAAAGGCTTCCACCGTTTCAACTAAAGGCGAATTAATTCCTCAGCTACCGTAAAGGCCACCTGTTACCTCAAACCATGCAAACCAAAGGCTGATTTATTGAAGAAAATCATATATCCGCCTCCAGCACAGCCAGGGAGTTACTTCTGCAAGGAAACCAATGAATAAATATCTGCAGAGTTACTCCAAAACATGCATAGAGCCTCAAAGTCAAACAAAGCTTACACCGAGCTTTGATATTTATTGTGAAACAGTTAATGTAGTAATCCACCTGTAAATTTTTCCCTCGAGCCTCTCAAAGGGCCGAGAAGTCTTCACTCTGCATTAACTGTCCTTGAGATATTTTGTTAAAATCTCACCTCCTCATCTTCCTATAAGTACTTCTACAAAAGATGAGAAATTGTTGGTTGCAGAACTTTGAAATACACTTGAGCTCGAGACTTCTATTTGTACATAGTGTTCACTGGCCCTTGAAGCTCTGTTTGCGCTAGAGTAGTTAGATTGAATAGTGAAGATGATTGCTGAACTGAAACATTGGACTTGAAGATTGTAACTGGTTTGACATCAATATAAAAGCTGTTTCTTGGGATCCTGGTCTTTATCACCGGTGAAGTGCTTCTTTCTTTGTTAATCGTTTTCCTTCTATGTATGCCATATTGTTCATTTTCCCTCTGTAAAGAACAGTTTAAACAGGGTTAGGATTTTCTGTATAGCAGTAACCTTCTCTGGCTGAGAAATCTTTATCTTAATGTTTTCTTCAGATTTGTTTATTCAAGAATGATTCAATACAGTTTAAACAGTTAGGAATGTTGGCGTTCCCTCGTCCTTCTGTTTGCTCAAACATTGTTCTCGAATGTTATTTCCATTATTTGCTATTAAAGTTAGACTAGAGAAGATATGGTTTGCCCCGATTCCTAGATTCTTTTCTCCAAAGGCAGATTCTGAAAGTTTCCCTTGGTGTTGACTGAAAGCAGACTAGGTTTAAAAGTACTTTATCTGATCTTAAGTTACACTCTGTTTTTCTTATGTGTTTTCATACTTTCTGAAGGTAATTATGTGGATTACCGGATTGTTTGTCAATTAAGCTGCTTTAATAAGAACTTGCCCAAGAAGTCTATGGTTAACCCTGTCCTTGGTTGGTTTTAAAATAGTTACTTAAGAGGCTTTTCTTGTTTGGACTGACTATAAATCCTCTGAGAAATTATTATCAGTTTCCACCCCTCCAACATTTTAATGTTTCCATTTCATCATTTTAATCTCAATAATTTTATGGTATAGATGACTTGCCCCTTGGATAACACTTGATGTTGTTGTTCAATTAAAGCCCAAATATGACCCCATAGCCCAATGGACTAAAAACCAGCGTTATATCTATCTATCTGCCAAAACTATTATATTTGCTTGCAACTTCTCACTTTTGAAACTTTTTGCACTTAGGACTTTCCCCTCAAGTAAAATTTCATGCTCAACCATCCAAAACAAAACAAAACCCTTGGACTTCATAACTAGCCTAATATCATTACCTTAAGCTTTTCAAAGACAATATCCATCTTTGAACATATTGGAGAGATCCCTCTCCGGATTCAGGAGGGCTAGATCCTAGAATCCCAAAGTTTGGTTGAAATGATGTTAACTCTGTGATTGGACTCTCCCAATCTTGCTAATAAATTACAGAGACCTAACACATTCTAAGAGTATATTTTCCTATAGATGTCATTTATTTCCTAATCAATTGCTCTGGAATTTTGCCCTGCATGAATATTCGAACTTGTCCCTTAATATTTGAGAAAGTGTACAATGTAATTTCTATAAATACCATGTAAGAACCACAAGACGCTCTGAATATTTTGAATTCTTTGGCCAATTTCGGGAAAAACTAGGCATGTAACTTAATTAAAGAAGATGATGCACATGCAAAGGGCATGCAACAGAAAAAATATATGTTGTTAACTGCACAACCACAATACATTATGCCTAAAACAATGGTCACAAAGATGCCCCCAGTTAATTGACTGCCACCAGACTACATATAGAATGATCTTCAAGCCAAACTAAAGGCATTCAAAATCTTCTACTCTCCATATGCACTCTCTTTTGCATTCCAACGGTATATTTTTCTTAATGGTTTCACTTATTTTGTTATCACTCACTCTGGTAGCTTGCCCTGCATGAAGATTCCAAGTTGTCCCTTCAGAATGGAGCACATGTACAATGTCATTTCATTAAGGACCAACTAAGGTCCGCAGGATGCTCTGCATATTCCAAACTCTTTGGCCCATTTCTGGAAAGACTAGGTGCATAACTAATCGCTGTAGATGAACACAATAAAAAAACATTCATTCAACAAAAAAACTATATGATGTACAACCACAATATAGTATGCCTCAGACAACTTCTAGAAATACCTTAAGCCAAATTAAAGGAATTCAGTATTTTGTATTCTCCACAGGCACTCTCTTCTTAGGTGTGAATCTGAGAAAATTGCTCTGATAAGCTTTTTCACCTATACAGTAAAACACAAACTGTTACTCCAATTGTAGGCAAACTTTATCAAGTGACTTGCATAGAATATCCCTAGGGGATGTTTCAAAGAAGGATAAATTTCCCTATTAAATAATGTAAAAAATACAAGATATCATAAAAGCACTCCATTTGAATGCAATTTTGGAAAATGTTTTAGGGAATGGTCATCATCTCATAACTGGGTAATGATAACTGGCATCAAACGAGAGAGGCAATCTTTTTATATAATAACAATTTACTTGCTCCTTTGCACTGTGATTTTCATGCAATTAGTATTTGTTGTGAATAAATTTCTTGCAACCTTGTGACTGAGAAAAAGCACACATGGTTTCCCACATAATTTCTTGAGCAAATTTATATGAATTAGAGTGCTCCTTTTCTCATTGCATAATATTCATTTTGATGATGAGCAGAGCTAATTCCTAGCTTTGCTTGTGACGGCTACAACTCTGTCCAGATATGTTTCTTAAGTGGTCTCCTTCAACTTACAAGGCAACAATTCTAGTGCACCTTGAATAAATAGATCAAGTACATAACTTAACCATTTCACCACAAAGTTTGCTTTTGGTTCAAAATGATCAATATGTGGAATTAGAACAAATTATTGCCAAGGTTTGTGCTAGAACATATTCTTTCAAAAGATTTTTGGTATTCAGAAAAGAATCTTTGCAAGAAGGATGGCTAGAGATTCATTGGAAATACACTAGCTCCTGTTAATTCATAATATTGGGTCAGAATCCGAGTTTTTTTCAATTCCACGGATTACTCCCCACATTACCTACTGTAAAGAAATGAGGAGCTGTATGAGGTGGGAATTTCATGTATGGTTTTGAAGCAGAGAACATTTCAATGGACTGAACGACTGTAACAGATGTCAGCTCCATCGGAAGGGGTGTCAAACGTGTTTCCCAAGGGTTCAATGTCCAATGTCTTGCAGTACTCTTCAACAATTAAGAAAACATGTTAACCTCTTTTCGAGGTTTCTTCTTGGTTGCCCTTCCTTTCCAACTTGTCGAACAATGCTTCATCATGTTCCCTCTCAAACTCTACAATTTCCCTTTGGGAGATAGCTTCACAAAATTCAACTCCTTCATTCAAAAATTAAAGAAATAAACTTCAACACTAATCAGGACCATTTTCTGATTCAAATTCCACTTGTTGCAATTCCACAAGAAACTTCCACTAGATTTTCTTTCCTTCTTCCCCATCTCTGTCACATACTTTCATATAGGGGAATCTGTTGAAGTTATAACTATGGTCGATCTTCATTATTAATATTTTGGCCCTTAAATTATGTAAGACATGTTCTTCATGTCATTTTACTTTAGCCGTTGAGATGCATATAATGACATATGTAAGACATATTATTCATGTAGGCATCAAAGAGAGGAAAATGAATTTTCAAATTTAAATTATTTTTTCCCCCAAAAAGGCAAGTCAGCTCTCCAAATGATCAAGCCGGCTCCATCAAGGGTCACAACCATTCGGCCTCATCAACACTAGAAATATGCCACTTGTCCTCCTCAACACACAATTATAGCCTTGAGGCAGACCGAGTCCCATTCTCTGAGGAAGATCGAGCTCTGAGTCAGATCTATTTCTGGGTAGAAGGTTAAAACTCTGAGCAGACTGAATATTTGGGCAAGATGACGAAATTTTGGGCAGATAGACCTAAGTGGTCTAAAGGGCTTCTTGTAAGAACTTTGACCAGGTGTGACCAAGGCTATGTTACAAGTCAGTTTGATTTTATGTCTGCCTAAAGAACTAGATGTATCTCTATTGAACTAGATAATTTCTCTATGGAAAAGGCTGCTGGGTTTTTAACTTTTTTCCGCCATGTGGGTTTTCCCAGGGTAAAATTTTGTATGTTTGGTTGTTCTCTTTATGATCCTACTATAATTTTTGTTCTACTGTTGAAGATATTTTGTGTGATTTCACAATCATAAATGTGAATACAAGTGAACTTAAATGCATATAATTAGAAGTAATTATCAGTTAAGAAGACTACGAAAAATAAACAGAACCCACAAGATATTTATATTGAATTTTTCACTATCCCATCTCCCTACGTTACTCTTCCCACCACAAATACCATGGCCAGAAAATTGAACTTTATGACATTGTAAAAATGTAGAAGAAAATAAATAAGGAATAGGAGAGAAAATGAAAAAAGAAGGATTTCCTTCCTAAAAGTAAGATTTCTACTATTGCATACCAAACTCACCAAATAAGAGTGTTTACTTTCTCTAAATGGGGACTATGCTCTCCAAATGCATGTTGTTACATTATGATAGTATTAGTTCTCTTCAAACAATGTTGTTATTTTGCTCTCTCTAAATCCATCTTAGTGCTCTCACAATTTGCAAATGAAAATTTATTCTGTTATGTGGTTTGAGCTTCTTTAATATTTCTACGCCGAACACGCCGTTAAGTCAAACTGCATTGCGTTACGCCGAGCCACAAGTCCAGGTGGGATAGACAAACCATCAGCTATAGAACTTTCCTTTCCATCCATGACAACATATTGTCAAACCTGAACTCTAATGCCTGTTAACTATGCAACTTTAAGTGACAATGAGAACCAATTTTACAATTACCTGAATCTGAAGTCACGATTCATTGCTCGATGCATTGCTCAGTACATGACTTTGGCTGCCTTCCATCTCATGGTGTTGTTTCATATGCTCTGCAGACTACATTAACACCAATTTCAGATTCCAATTTGATGGGACAAGCTTTCCAATCATGCTGGTTCTAACTATTCTAAAACTATGTTCAAATTCCAAGTTCAAAAGATCATATTAGTAAGACTATTCTTTATTTCTATTCTAGTTATGGTTACCTCAAAACACTCTCCAGATTTTGGCTTCATATGAGCACTTTTCTAGTTGGGATCATCCTCTATTTCTGTGGTAGTCCCCACTGCTTTTCCCCTTTCTTCAAATTCCCCATTCATAAGACTAGTTTGCTTACTATGATCACTCTCCATAATACATTTCCATGCTAATGACAACAACTTCACCACTCTTTTGAAATTCTAGGTTTGATTGTTCAGTTTGCTTTGCACACCTATCCACTATCTTCATGCTAAACTGAACATTTTTCATTGCTTGCTGATAACCATCAGTCACAATTTTTTCGATAGGAAATGTTAGGGCATTAAGTTTCCGAGGATAGGTGGCTTCTGGTGCAAGCTACACTGATTTCTCAATATTTTCAGGTTCCTTTAGCAATGGATAAGTCTTGTCAATATCTCCATTCTCTGTTGACATGCCCGTTTTGGCTATCTTTATAATGTATCTACAATTATCAATTCACTTTCCCACACATTCAATATTAATTCATTAGATTGTTGTTTAAGATGAGGCTTCTAATCTGTGTCGATCTGTGAAGTGCCCAATAAAAGAAGAATGAGAAATGCTTTCCCTCATTTTACATTTAGACTTGATTATGAAACTAAAGACATTGCAGAACTAAAACTCATTTCCCAACATAGTTCTACGATACACATTAGCTATTTACTCTTAAAATTATGAATACTTGTAATAGCTCACCTTTTGGAAAGGGAAAGGTCCTATTGAAGTAGATATATTTTTAGTCTCTAAGTTTTTCACTGCATCACATTCACTCAAATTAGCAATGACAGATTACGAAACTAAAGACATTGTAGAGCTAAAATTCATGTTCCAACAGAGTTCTACTATGCTTGTGTGTTAGATATTTAGTGATCAATTAATTAAGACTTGTAATAGCTCACCTTGTGGAAAGGTAAAGGTTCTATTGAAGTAGAAACTTTTTTAGTCTCTGATTTTTTCAGTGCATCACTTTCACTCAAATTAGCAATGACATATTTGTCAAACTTCTTAGAATCTGTCAATAATGAAACATTCAGATCCTGGACATTTTCAAGAGTAAAAATATCAGTGCCAAGTGATTTCCTAATTTGTGATCCACTATTATGATAGTGAGTGGCTTGTTCACATGCCTTTTCAACTTGTAAGTCGGCAAGAAGAAAAACCTGCAGTGTCTGTGTTGCCACTTCCTCATAACCTGGGTAATTAGAAGTACATGTTATTACACAGAATGCACTTCCAACAGACAAATGTTTTTCAAGGGATGTTTTTCATTTGTGTGGAGAAGAATGGCCATCTTCTTTTAATTCACGTGCTTGAATTGTAGATAATGCTTTTCTTTGTGCACAATTAGCTTTACTTGGCTCAGTAATGTA
>JAXQQM020073891.1:0-12673 GCA_034641835.2 Pinus albicaulis
CTCATGTTGCTTTCAACTTAGTGTTCCTAAATTGAGGTCATTAATTGTCAACCAGGGCTAGTAAACTGCTGAAGTGTGGTGCACTGTATGTGCCTAGGTATCTGTTTCTCACTACATTGTGTTTAGTGTTTTTATGATGTTTTTGGTTTTATGGTTTTTATGTTGAAAAAGAGCTAAGAAGTTTACACTAAAACAGAGTGAAACTATTCTAAACTAGGTGTGCACTAGAGGACTAAAAATGCAAAGCTTGATAAGGACTCATAGAAAAGAAACAAATCACAACATGAACTTAGTAACCCATATCATGAACTCATCCAATTCATTCATTTAGAGATATGTTGGAATAGCTTGAGAAAAGGATAAGTTTTTAGTGCAATTGAGGTTTTCCTAAGTCAACAATCAACTTACAATGTTACAACATCTCATCCATGGTTAAAGGTTTATTGGAACATAATTGGAAAAGAACATTTGTAGTACAATAAGATTTCTACTCTAAACTAACTTCTGATTATATTCTGCAACTCAATTTAGCACTACTAGGCCTCATTCAAAAGTTATAGATTTCTTTTTTTTAAATAGTCTTTGAGAGAAGGCTTGTTTGTGAAATTGTAAAAAGGTTGCAAAATACTCAAGGCCTTAAAATGATATTACTATCTTCTGTCCAGATGATGATGTATTAATATGAAGTTAGAAAAAAAGAAGTTTTGTAGATAATGAAGACCGTGGTATCTAAATTTAACAACTAATACAATTTAAAATGCAATGGATAACAACTAAACTAGAATGCTAATACAGTGAACTAAGACTAAACTAGAGTGCTATTATCTAACTTGAAATGAATTGGAACTGAACTAGAATGATACTAATACAGTGAACAGAGTTAAACTAGAGTACCATTATCAAGCTTGAAATATAGTGACAAAATTAAACTAGAATGACATCTACCTCCGGAGTATTTCAACTGAACCAAAATGCAACTAATTCTATGAAATACTACAGCCCTGTCTTGTTCAAGATGAGTGATATTTTGGAATAGTTTGTACAAACAAGTTTGGCTGTATCATTTAGTGAAAATGGGCATAAAAAACATAACAATACGCAGGTAAACTAAAACACCACAGCTAAGTCTTATCCATAGTTAGTGATATTTTGGAAGAGATTAATGAGAATAGGACTAGCTGTAACAACTAATTATAATTGAACACAAAAACGTAAAGTTCTAAATTGCTACAATTATGCCTCATTTCGGATTAGTGATATTTTGGAATACTTCATGAGAACAAAGCTAAACTGTAGTATCCAATGTAAGCAAAGTTCATAAAACTATTTAAATTGAGAATGAAACAAAGCTACGGCTACTTATCTAAACCAAATGCATAACGCTTCACGGGCAGTAGGGGCCCTCTACCACCGGATCAGCACGTGGATCTACTCAATATTGACTCAGCTTGTGCAATAAAATGATGTCTCTTTCATTAAAGGAGAAATTCTTCAAAACAGAGTATTTACGGCCTTCCAAAATCTAGCAACAAAAACAAAATCTAACCAACAGTTTCTCGGTCTCCCGAGTCATACTTATAATGAAATTACATAACTACTTCTTGAGAAAAACAGGGATAAGTGTCTTTCCCATTCCTAATCAAATTAAAACTCTTATTAACAGTCTTGTGCTTTACTGCGGACATCTGTAGAGTCTGTGTTTTGATAGGAAACTGCCTCTCTTCTTCGTGCATAACCGCTTTGATACTTTAACTCAGACTTCGTGGGGAGAAACAAATGATGAGGGAATGATGTGGAATACGACCATATGTGTTTTTCCCTGAGATGACACCTGGAACCTGCGTAGACATGAAGACAGCTGCAGAATCGGCAACTAGCTACAGAATGTCTGCATTCTGTAGCTAGGTGTAGTCAAAAAGTACTACAACAATGAAATCATGAAAACATAGCAAGTTAGACATTATATACAATCTTAAAGCAATTTTAACTAATCCTATTGATCATTTAAGCCTGAAATTAATAATGGACAAAGGAAATGAAGTGGAATGTGGTGGCAGAGAAGAACATCTTTGAAGCTCAACATACCCCCACTGCTAGGTTCTTGCATGTCCTCATGCAACTATTCCATGAACTCTGAGACCTCTGCAAGGACATCCAACCCTCTTCTTCTGCTTTGCCTGGTAGTCAAAGGCCTTCTGGGCTTTCTTATGACTAACTTGAATCTCAAATTTGTGAGTGCCCTGGTTAACTTTTTATTTTTCTTCTTCAATTTTTCACTGGCCTTGTACAACTTTTGCATTTGTAGAGACAGAGTTGAATTCATATCAGTTTTCAGCTTAACCTGCTCCCTTAGAATTTCATTCTCATTCTTGATATGCCTATTGAGTACTTCTAACTCATATTTATCTCTTCTTAGGATATCAATTGCAGATTTTGGTGGACTAGGAGTTCTGTCTTTACTTTCTGAAGCTCTCTTCTCTAGTGTCTCAACATAATTGTAAATTTCTTGTTGTGCTAGGTCTATTTCAGGAGCTTATTCATCAAAATCCTCCTCATACTTATGCTCAGGTATTTCTTCATCCTCAATGTTTATAATTCTGTTTTTTCTAATCTCTGTTTTCTTTAGTATCCCTCTAAGTCTGTGGCTCCATCTTGGTTGAGATGGCCCTTCTCCTTTTTCTCTGGCAGATTTACTTATTATCCTCTCTTTCTTAAGATGCTTCTTAATTTGGGCCAATTTCTCAGAAATAATTTCTTCACTATCCTCTTGTATTGTTTTACCAGTTTCAGTTTCAGTTTTGGAGGTTTTCCATCTTCTTCTTATTTTTGTAGATTTGTCTTCAGGTGGAGGTTCCTTGGGTTCTTCAAAGTGATTTCTCACTAAGAACTCATCCCAATTATCTCCCATTTTTCTCAAATGATATTCAATCAAGATTTTGACTAAACCATGGTGGTATAAGGTTGTTTCCAGAAATTGAACTCTCTTTTGAACACTTGAGGCCATTTTCTTTAAACTATGAAGCAAGAAAAAGGGAAAGTTGATTTCTTCTTCTAAGAAATGCATCATTAACCGAATATGGTAAACATAGAAGGTACCAAATCTACCTTCACAAGTGATAATTTTTTGCAAAATGAGTAACATGTTCCTCCACTTATTCTTTAATGCCGAGCTAGGAATACCCTTTTTAAAAATGGAAACATCCATACCTGGTGACTTGAGTATTTGCTTCCATGTCTCGTTATGAAATTCTCTATTTTTGAACCACCTTTCTCCTTGTCTAGGTAGTTCCGTTGCCTCTGCAATGAAAGCCTCTGTAACAGTGAATTTAATGTCTCCTATTTCAACCTCGGCTCCATTGAAGGACCTTGCAAATGTTTTAGTCACCTCTTTGTGAAAACCACTAAATTTCTCCAAAAATTGCAACCACCCGGCTTGCTGTAACATTTCTCTGATTTGTGGATAACCCTCCAAGTACTTAGTTCCAACCGGTTCAGTCCTCACTATGAGACCCATAGTTTTTCTTTCCAACCTTCAAATTACTGCTCCTCTGCTCACAGTGAAAATGACTGTTAAAGAGATGTTTTTTCCCCACAGATGCTTCCTCTGTTTTACAGACCGAAATGGTTAAGAGTTGGCTACGGGAAAGAATGATATGGAGTGGTTACGGAATGAGTATAATGAGGTGAGGGTGATGTAAACGAATTAATGAGTTGGGAAATATCTTGGAAGAAAAGACCGCAGAGATATTTCGTAGGAAATTCAAAATCATCATTAAATGCTTTGGCCTAGTGACGTGACTAATCCAATCACCTCAGTACTTTAACCGTTAAGTTTTTAAATGATGATCAGATATGGGATTTGGAATGGCGGAATAGAAGGAATTTTATCCAAATTTTTTATGAGAGGTTTGTTAGGCATGATCAACACAATTAATTAAAACAACTTTTTGAATTATACATAACTTAACTATACTAAAATTTTTCATGATCTGTCATTATAATAATTTCATAACTTTTACCTTTTCCTTTCCTCTGATTTTTGTGATCTTCATATGCTTTGTTCTCCCCTGAAAATCATTAATCCTTGATTTTTCTTGTTGTCATGGATATGCAGGATCATTTTTTTGCAGATCAAATAATTACTGGACAGTGCCTTCAGGCTCTCTGGCTGCAGAATGTCTGTATGGCTGCAGAATGTCTGACTGATTGCATAATGTACCTGTAGAAGACTTGAAACATGAAATGGAATGGTTTGGAGCATGAATGGAATGTTGTATGGAATGAGTGAAAATGGATAATGAAATATGGTGTAATGGAATATGAATGAAGTGAATAATGGAGTAAAATGGATCACAACTTATGAAGTGGAGTGGAGTATGAAAAGTAGCTTGCAATTCATGATGTGTATTATTCAATTGCAGAAAAACATCAAACTTAAAAATCTAGGATGGAAATGAGGTGGACCATGGAGTGAAATGAATGAAGTGTGGATGAATGAATGAAATGGAGTATGGATGAATGGAGTGAGATGGATCATAAGTGAAATGGATCTGCACTTATGATTTTGTAATAAATGCTTGCAGAAAGAACAGATTTGAAAAGCTAGAGTGTCAGAAAGATTCTGATTTTCACTCCACCTTTTCTGTATAAACATGCCAATCAGTGATTGGTTTTCATGTTTATACTTTATTTATTTATTTATTTATTTTCAATCATCTGACTTCAGAAAATTTAATTAAGTTGATGAAGAAGAAAAATTCTTCTTCATTAACTTCACATCACTGTTTTCCTGGAATCTCTTGACAAATTATTCTCTTGAGAGTGGTTTGTGATACAGCTTCAATCTATGACCATTCACAAGAAAAGTGACCTCTTCTTCATCTATTGTCCTAATTTTTATTGCTCCATTGTCAAAAATTCTTATAATTTCATATGGCCCAAGCCAATGTGTTTGGAATTTACCTTGAAAATCCTTGAACTTTGAATCAAACAAGAGAGCCCAGTCACCTTCTTTGAACTTCTTTTCCTTGATGTACTTTTCATGCCATCTAGTCCTTTGATGTTGGACTATACTTGTTTTTTGAACTGCATCTTGTCTGATCTCATCCAATTCATTAATCTGCTCCAATCTATGCTTTTGTGCCTCTGTTAGATCAAGTCCTAGCTGAACTTCCATTTTGAAAGTTTGAATCTGGAACTCTATGGGAAACAAAACTTGCTTTCCATAAACAAGTTCATAAGGAGTATGGCCTGTTGTGCTTCTCCATGTAGTTCTATAGGCCCACAAGGCTTCAGGAAGCCTATCTACCCAATCTCTTCTATGTAAATGGACAGTCTTCGTTAGGATCCCTTCAATGACCTTATTAGTAGATTCCACTCGACCATTTGCTTGTGGATGATAGGGAGTAGATTTTCTGTGTCTGATTTTGTACCTCTCCATCATTTGTTCAACTATCCTTGATGTAAATTGAGCTCCTTGATCTGTAAAAATTTCCCTTGGGACACCAAAACGAGTAAAAATATCCTCAAAAAGAAAATTAACTACAGATGCTTTAGTAGCAGAAAGTAATGGCTTGGCCTCTACCCATTTAGTAACATAATCAGTGCAAACTAATATATATTTCTTTTTTCTTGATGGAGGACTAATAGGTCCTACAAAATCCAAAGCCCATTTTTCAAAAGGTTCAATATGTACCTGAGGCTGCAATGGCATCTCACCTGAAGGAGAAGGTTTCCCTACCCTTTGGCAACTGTCACACCTTTTAACATACTCTTTAGCATCTTTGAAAAGGGATGGCCAATAATATCCCAAATGAAGGATCTTATAGGCTGTCCTTTTATCAGCAAAGTGTCTGCCACAAGGTTCATCATGACATGCCTTGAGAATCTCAGGCATCTCATCTTCCCAAACACATCTCCTAATGATAAAATCTGGACCTGTCTTGTACAACTCATTAGCAACCCATGAATATTTTGCACTGTCATAAATGATTTTTCTTTTGTCTCTTACATTCATTATTGAAGGAAATTTCCCTGAAACTAAATAATTAGCAATGTCAGCAAACCAAGGAGTCTGAGTAGAAATTGCAAAAAGATATTCATCAGAAAATTGATCTTCAACTGGAGTGTCATCTTTGATGTTTTGGAGTCTAGATAGGAAATCAGCTACTGTGTTTTGTTTTCCAGGCCTATCTAGAATGGTAATGTTGAATTCTTGTAAAAGCAATAACCATCTTATGACTCTACCATTAGTAATTGATTTGTTCATTAAATATCTAATTGCAGAGTGATCTGTGTGAACAAAAGTTTCATAGCCTGTTATATAGTGTCTGAATTTGTTTATGGCATGAACAATAGCTAAAAACTCTTTTTCAGTTACAGTATAGTTTAACTCTGAAGGAGTCAAATTTTTACTAGTATAGTAGATGGCATAAGGAATCAGGTCTTTTTGTCCCAATACTGCTCCTAGAGCTGTATCTGAGGCATCTGTTGAAATATGAAAAGGTAGCTTCCAGTTAGGTCCCCTTAAAATAGGTGCTTCAAAGATTTTTGTTTTCAGGGTCTCAAAGGCTAACTGGCAATCGGGATTCCACTTGAATTCACAATCTTTGGTAAGTAATTTGAAAAGTGGAGATGTTATCTTGGTGAAGTTTTCTATAAACCTTCGATAATATCCTATAAATCCAAGAAAACTCCTAACATATTTTTGGCAACCTGGAATAGATAAGTTAGAGATGACTTCAACTTTTGACTCATCAACTCTAATCCCATCCCCTGAAATGTGATGACCCAAAACAATTCCTTCAGTAAACATCATAAAACACTTTTCATGACTTAGTGAAAGATTTTCTTCTTTACATCTCTTTAAGAATTTTTCCAAGTTTGCTAAGGCTTCTTCAAATGTGTTTCCATAAACTGTGAAATCATACATATATACCTCTACACAATCATGTATTAGATCTGAAAAAATTCTTAGTACTTCCCTTTGAAATGTTGCTGGTGCATTACACAATCCAAATGGAAATACTCGGTAAGCATAGGTACCCCAAGGACAGGTAAATGTGGTTTTGTCTTGATCTTCCAGTGCTACTTGGATTTGATTATAACCACTAAACCCATCTAAAAATGAGAAGTACTTTTTTCCAGCTAATGTGTCTAACACCTGATCTATGAAGGGTAAGGGAAAATGATCTTTAAGAGTAGCTTTGTTTAATTCCCAGTAGTCAATACATACCCTCCATTTACCATTTTTCTTTGGCACAATTACCAAAGGAGAAACCCACTGACTATCTGAAATGGGATAGATAAAGTTGACATTTAACAATTTCTACAATTCTTCTTTAACAATCTCCCTAAGATTTGGATTCATCCGTCTCTGAGGTTGTCTGATTGGTTTACAATTTTCCTCGATGTATATGTGATGAGTGCAAGTCTTAGGGCTTATCCCTTTCATATCAGTGTACTCTCATGCATATGCAGAAGAATGTCTCTGTAATATCTTGACTAGCTCTTCTTGTTGAGATTTCTCTAGGTTCTTGTTTATGTTTAAAGTTTTGCCTGGAAATATCTCAATTGTAGAGTTGCCAAATTTATCCATGGAATAGAGAGACATCTGCCTTGATGAAAAAAACTCAATGTTGGATTCTTCTTGAAATTGTTCATGTTTATGTTCTGAAGAGGATTCAAATTTTTCTAAAGTATTCAGAATTTGACTATCTTCACTAATTTCTGAAATTGTGAAGAGAGGTTGTAAGTCTTCTTCATCCTCTATCCATTGAGTATCATCTAAATCTGTAATTGTCCTTGCTGGAGGATACAAAGTGAATTTCTTAGTTGAACTACCATCAGAGATGTACATATCACTAGATCTACAACTAATGAAAGCATCAGCTGTAGCTAACCAAGGTCTTCCTAATATAATTGGATGCCCTCCTAGATTATTCTTAGGAGTTAGGATCATGAAATCCACAGGGTACTCCCAAGAATCTAAGGACACCGGAATGTCTTCTATTACCCCATCAGGTTTGATCACAGATCTGTCTGCTAATTGTAATAATGTGGGTGTAAAGAGAATATTAGGAAGTTTCAGTTTATCCATGATTTGTCTACTCATGATATTGATTGTTGCTCCTAAATCAATGAGTGTGTTTTGGATCTCAATTCCATTGATGTGAATTTTGACAACTGGATTTCCTGGGTCTAGATACTTTGGAATAGCAATCTTACCCATCATGATATCTGCTATTTTTCCTGCCAGTTGAATTTTCTTTATCTCTCTTATTTTTTTTCTTGTTTTCTTCATGCTCAACTCCTTTATTGTTTTTGCTAAGATTGGAATTTCCTTGATGGCTTGCAATAATGGGATCTTAATACAAACATTTCTCAGCTCATATAGGAAATCATAATTAGGCACCATAATTTGTTTTTCTACACCCCTATCAATTTGTAATCTTTCTGGGAAGGGAGGTGTAGAAGTGGATGTTGATGGATGCTCTAATATAGGAGTTAAAATTATTGGTTCTTTTTGTTTTGATTTTTCAATGTTTGAGTCTTGGAAAGTTGTGTTCTCTTCAAGACTTTTATTTACCCGTAGAGAATCTTCCTCAGAATTGTCTTGCTCTTGTATGATTACAGAAGGTTTCCTCTTTTCAAGTATTCTTCCATACCTAAGTTGAACATCACTAAGGTCTAAAGGAGTGATCAAATAAGTTGGAAACTGTTGGCCTTCTATCATGTATGTGTTCTGAGGATTTTTATTGTTGGGGTTTGGTATGGGTTGGGCAGGCAACTGATTTTTTTTCTGAGGAAATGGTAATGGAAGTGGCTGATTTTGATGTTGTGGATTTTGAGGATTTTTTTGAGGAGAGAAATGTGGATATGGTGGATAGGATGGTGGATATTGGTAATACTGAGAGTATCTTCCATAGGGATTTTGTGCTCCTTGCGCCCAAGTTTGTGATTGATTTTGAAATTGGGGCCAAGGTTGCTGCCAAGAATTCCAATTTAGTGGGGGTTGATTATACAACTGATCATGAAATCCTTGTGTTTGAGGTCCTTGCCAAGGCCTCCTAGAGACAAAATTGAGAGATTCTGTGGAACTTGTAGGAGTATCTTCTTGAAAGACAACTTTAAGACCAGGAAGTGAAGGACAACTCTTGGTCTCATGTTTTTCTAAACAAATTACACAAGTCTCCACAACTTTGGCATCCAAAGGGCACTCTCTCAAGGCATGTTTCTTTCTACATTTGGGACAAAAGATTGCTAAGGCATCAGATTCAACTTTTTTCTTGTTTTGTAACTTAAGGGTGTCTATCTGTTCACTAAGACTCCCCAAGATATCAGATTTGAACTCATCAAGCATATGTCCTATTTCTACCCTACTTACTGTCCCAGAAGCAGACTTACTTGCCCTTGCAAGAGCAGGGTCTCTTGGTCCTTTTACAGTTTTAGATTTCCCTCTTGAAAGGTTGATACATAATTCAGCTATTTCAGGTAATGTGAGCTAAGATATATCCCCTTTTCCCATCATGTTAAGGATATCTAACCATTCATCCCTAATTTTTTTCAACAAGAGAGCTTTTAAGGTGTCTTGGTCTAAGTTTTCCATTTTTTCTCTTTTGATGTTGTAATGAAATCTTTCCAACAAATCTTCCAAGTTTTCATCTTCTTTTTGTAGCATCTTAAACACTTCCTCCTTATGATTGACTGGCATACAATAATCCAAATACCTCTCTAGAAATGTTTGTTTCATGTCTTCCCATGTCCTAATAGAACTATTGATCAAACTCATAAACCACTTCAATGCTGCTCCTTTCAATGTTGAAGGAAATAGTTTAAGTTTTTGAGCATCTTGTAAGTAGTCATAAGTTCTACACAGGACTTCAAATTCAAATAGGAAGGTTTCAGGATCTTTAGTTTTAAGTCCATAAAAGTTTGGAAGGACAGAGGGTGAAATGTTTTTCATAGTTGCATTGGTTTCTTCATCTACTATAGGAAACCCAAAAGAGCTTCCCATCTCTCTTATACCTCTTCCTCTGCCTCCTTCTCCTTCTACACCTCTACCTCCTTCTCCTCTACCTCTACCTATACCCCCTCCAAATAGTGTGTGTTCTCCATTAAAAACTCCTCCTCCCCCTTCTTCTGCCATAGTTGATTCTTTTGTAGAAGTTGAAAAGTTTATGTCCCTAGCAGGGGTTCCTGAATCTCCTTCTAAGACAAGTTCAGTGGGTAAAGTGGAAGGTATTTCTAATGGAATATCTGATCTTAAGTTCTTTGGAAGTCTAGGATCAGTAAAGGATGGAATGTGGGTTTGAGTTGGAGGTGTGCTGGCTCTAGGTCTTGGTGAAACAAGTGGTGTTCTAGGAATCAAGCTTCTTCTTCTTATGAATCTACCCCTTGAGTCTCTTTCTCTACGCATATCATTGTTTTTGGGTGGTAAGAAACAAGGCTACCTAGTTACACTTCCCCGGCAACGGCGCCAAAATTTTGTGCTCAACTTAGTGTTCCTAAATTGAGGTCATTAATTGTCAACCAGGGCTAGTAAACTGCTGAAGTGTGGTGCACTGTATGTGCCTAGGTATATGTTTCTCACTACGTTGTGTTTAGTGTTTTTATGATGTTTTTGGTTTTATGGTTTTTATGTTGAAAAAGAGCTAAGAAGTTTACACTAAAACAAAGTGAAACTATTCTAAACTAGGTGTGCACTAAAGGACAGAAAATGCAAAGCTTGATAAGGACTCATAGCGAAGAAACAAATCACAACATGAACTCAGTAACCCATATCATGAACTCATCCAATTTATTCATTTAGAGATATGTTGGAATAGCTTGAGAAAAGGATAAGTTTTTAGTGCAATTGAGGTTTTCCTAAGTCAACAATCAACTTACAATGTTACAACATCTCATCCATGGTTAAAGGTTTATTGGAACATAATTGGAAAAGAAAATTTGTAGCACAATAATATTTCTACTCTAAACTAACTTCTAATTCTATTCTGCAACTCAATTTAGCACTACTAGGCCTCATTCAAAAGTTATAGATTTCTTTTTAGAATAGTCTTTGAGAAAAGGCTTGTTTGTGAAATTGTAAAAAGGTTGCAAAATACTCAAGGCCTTAAACTGATATTAATAGCTTCTGTACAGATGATGATTTATTAATATGAAGTTAGAACAAAAGAATTTTTGTAGATAATGAAGACCGTGGTATATAAATTTAACAACTAATACAATTTAAAATGCAATGGATAACAACTAAACTAGAATGCTAATACAGTGAACTAAGACTAAACTAGAGTGCTATTATCTAACTTGAAATGAATTGGAGCTGAACTAGAATGATACTAATACAGTGAACAGAGTTAAACTAGTATATCATTATCAAGCTTGAAATATAGTGACAGAATTAAACTAGAATGACATCTGCCTCCGGAGTATTTCAACTGAACCAAAATGCAACTAATTCTATGAAATACTGCAACCCTGTCTTGTTCAAGATGAGTGATATTTTGGAATAGTTTGTACAAACAAGTCTAGCTGTATCATTTAGTGCAAATGGGCATAAAAAAAAACATAACAATACGCAGGTAAACTAAAACACCACAGCTAAGTCTTATCCAGAGTTAGTGATATTTTGGAAGAGATTAATGAGAATAGGACTAGCTGTAACAACTAATTATAATTGAACACAAAAATGTAAAGTTCTAAATTGCTACAATTATGCCTCATTCCAGATTAGTGATCTTTTGGAATACTTCATGAGAAAAAAGCTAAACTGTAGTATCCAATGTAAGAAAAGTTCCGAAAACTATTTAAATTGAGAATGAAACAAAGCTACGGCTACTTATCTAAACCAAATGCATAATGCTTCACGGGAAGTAGGGGCCCTCTACCACCGGATCAGCACGCGGATCTACTCAAGATTGACTCAAATCGTGCAATAAAATGATGTCTCTTTCATTAAAGGATAAATTCTTCAAAATAGAGTATTTACGCCTTCCAAAATCTAGCAACAAAAACAAAATCTAACCAACAGTTTCTCGGTCTCCCGAGTCATACTTATAATGAAGTTACATAACTACTCTTTGAGAAAAATGGGGATAAGTGTCTCTCCCACTTCTAATCAAATTAAAACTCTTATTAACAGTCTTGTGCTTAACTAAGAACATCTGTAGAGTCCGTGTTTTGATAGGAAACTGCTTCTCTTCTACGTGCATAACCACCTATAGAATTATGTTCAAACTTTGTGGAGAGCAACAAATGATGAGGGAATGATGTGGAATATGACCATATGTGTTTTTCCCTGAGATGAAATCTGGAACCTGCGTAGACATGAAGACAGTTGCAGAATCGGAAACTAGCTACAAAATGTCTGCATTCTGTAGCTAGGTGTAGTCAAAAAGTACTACAACAACGAAATCATGAAAACGTAGCAAGTTAGACATTATATACAATCTCAAAGAAATTTTAACTAATCTTATTGATCATTTAAGCCTGAAATTAATAATGGACAAAGGAAATGAAGTGGAATGTGGTGGAAGAGAATAACATCTTTGAAGCTCAACACCGCAAAAACTCCGATCTACTGCATCATATTCTGAAAATACTACACTTGTCTGGAATTTCCACAGAGCTTCCTTAGATTTCATATTTCTTATGTGGCCTCTGGGATTCTGAA
>JAXQQM020065067.1:0-62026 GCA_034641835.2 Pinus albicaulis
ATATAATGGCCTTCGCCCAAGAGTGTTTTTGAGGTAAGAAGTTTCCATGGTCTTGATATTTTTTATAGAAAATTCGTAAGGAATTTTAGTAAGATCAATGCTCCTATTATTGAAACTATAAATAAGGACAAACAGCCATTTAAATGGACTGATGAAGCAGAAAAAAATTCCAGTTGTTGAAAAGAAAGATAACAGAAAAAACCCATCTTAGTTTTTCCTGATTTTAATAAACCTTTTCAAGTGAAATGTGATGCCAGTGGAGAAGATATTGGAGCTGTGTTAAGTCAAGAAGACAGACCTGCAGCTTATTTCAGTGAAAAACTGAATGAGAAAAGAAGAAAATATTCCTCTTATGACAAGGAATTTTATGTAGTTGTACAAGCATTAAAGAAGTGGAGACATTATTTGATGTCTAAAGATTTTGTACTTTATTTAGACAATCATGCATTGCAGTATATTATGCAGCAGCCAAAACTAAATCAGAAACATGCAAAATGGGTAGAGTATCTTCAAAGTTTCAATTTTGTATTGAAACACATAACTGGCCAAGCAAACAAAGTAGCAGATGCTTTAAGTAGAAAAATCATTTTAGTTCAAGAAAGTCAAATTCAAGTGTTGGGTTTTGATTTTCTTAAAGAATTGTATAAAACATATTTGGATTTTAAAGATGCATTTGAAGCATGTAGTAATCATGTTTTGTTGGACAGAGGTAAGTTGCTGGATTTTTTCTTGCAAGAAGGTTTTTTGTTTAAAAGAAGTCAGGTGTGCATACCAAATTGTTCTATGGGAGAAAATTTAATTAAGGAGAAACATAGTGGTGGACTTGGTGGACATTTTGGTGCAGACAAAACTTATGAACAACTGAGTCAATTTTATTTTTGGCCAAAGATGAGAATTGAAGTGGAGAAGTTTGTGCAAAATTGTAAAGTTTGTTAGTATGCAAAAGGAAGAAGTCAGAACACAAGTTTGTATGTTCCATTACCTATTCCAGATAGACCTTGGGATATGGTAAGTATGGATTTTGTTTTGGGTTTGCTGAAAACACAGAGAGGGAATGATGCAATCTGTGTTGTAGTTGGCATATTTTCTAAAATGGCACATTTTATTCCATGTTATAAAACCAGTGATGCTACTCATGTTGCTAATTTGTTTTTCAAAGAGATTGTGAGGTTGCATGGGTTACCTAAAAGCATTTTCTCAGATAGGGACACCAGATTTGTTGGTCACTTCTAGAGGACATTGTGGAAAAATATTGGTACTAAACTAACTTTTAGCTCAGCTTATCACCCTCAGACTGATGGACAGACTGAGGTGGTGAATAAAAGCTTGGGTAATCTTTTGAGAAGTCTTGCAGGTGAACATCCTAAATAGTGGGATCAGATTTTGGTACAAGCTGAATATGCTTATAATGACTCTCCTAACAGGAGTACAGGACAGATTCCATTCCATATAGTTTATGGAATGCACCCAAGAGGAGTGTATGAATTAAGGAATTTTGGAAAAGAAGAGATGAGAAGTGCTGATGGAGAAGAGTTTTCTTCAAAAATTCGAGCAATACATGAATAGGTAAAACAACAGTTACAAGACAACAACATCAAATAAAAAAGCAGAGAAGATTTGAAGAAAAGGGAAGTTAATTTTGAGGTTGGAGATTTGGTTCTATCACACCTAAGGAAGGAAATATTTCCAAAAAGGGCATACAATAAATTTAAATTTAAAAAAACTAGGCCATGTAGAGTATTGAGAAAGTTTTCTGCAAATGAATATGAAATTGAATTACCCCCTGACATTGGAATATCTCCAATTTTCAATGTTGCTGATTTGTACAGGTATGAGGACGAAGAGACAGATGATACAACTGAAAGCAAAAAAGCAATGGACTGGTTGAGACAGTTACCCACAGAAAAAACATTGCATCCAGAGAAGATTTTAGACAAATGATTGTCTAAGAAGACAAGAGGACGAGAGTACTTTGAGTATTTGATCAAGTGGAAAGATAAACCAGTTGTAGAGGCTACTTAGATGACAGATACCATGCTACAAAAATTGGGAAATTTTGTAGAGGAGCTCATGGACAGGAGCCCATGAATAATTTTGTCCTTAGGAGTCTGATGCAGGAGCATGAGGCTCGAAGGATAAAAACTTCAATTTTATTCCAAAAATACAAAAAAATCTTACAAGAAAAGGAGTGGGATCCTTTGGCGTGTGATTTATTGTTTTAGTAGATAGGATTTGACTAATATTTAGGGATTGAATTATTTGTATTTGATTCAATGTATTTAGTTTTAATTTAGGATTTTTAGGCAAATCTTATGGAATAGGATTTTATCCAAGATTAGGCAAAACCGAACTTCAAAGGATCGGATTGACAGGATTATGAAAAAATTATATATTTTGTAAGTAAAAATGTAATATGAGAGGATTTTGATGGAAATATCAATATAATAGAAGAGTATTTAAAATCCTTTGTACTATGTGAATATACGCAGATTGTCAATTTACTGGATGTTCATTTTTCTTTCGAATTTTCTGAGTTATTGATCCTAGTTTGGACTCAGATTTAATTGAATTTTATATTGTATAAATTACATCCAATATAATATTATCTGGTTCATATACAGTTTTAGAAGCATGCATTAGAGGCCTTGTATCGAAATTCCAAAAAAATCCTTTCACTGGAAGCTTATTAATTGTAATAGTCAGAATTGGCTATTTGTTGGGTCTACTATTATTGTTAATTGAGGTGGATTAAGAACTGTGGACGCTTTATATGCATATAAAAGTCAAGCAGCATTGAAGAAAGTTTGAATCACTGTAATTTATATGGAGTCAAAGTCTCAGAGCCATCCGATCAAGGTGCCAATTCAGATCTACAGATATCGCAATAAAAGTTCTGAGTTGTATAAGTTAAAAATTGGATGCGACATGTTTGTAAGTCAGTTTTAATAATTCAGGAAATTCGTTCAGCATATGATAGATCTAATAACCATTGCATGAGAGATTTGAATCCAACAAAAATCGCAAATAAAGTTGCACAGAGGTTAAGAAATCAGATGGACCTGATACTTTATCAATTCGATTTAATTAATTAAGTTGGGTGTCTAAAAACATTTTAAATCTGACGGATTTCTCATGAAAGCTTGGAGATCTACAACTATCACAATTTTAGTTGTGTGGATTTTAATAAAGGAAATGGATGCGATAATATATTCAAAAGGTTTTAATATGACGTGGAGTCTGTCCTCAATTACACAAAATTCATAATATTTTATTATGTATGGGTTATGGTAATTATTATATATTGTATAGGTATATTACAATATATTTACCCATTAATGATTTCGTTATTTAGGTGGAAGTTAAAAAAAAATTGAGTTTAATGCAATTTAAAAAAAAATTTAACAAATTTTAAATGCATTTGAATTTTGTGTAAAAATTGTAAATTGATCACTGAAGCTGAGAGGGAAATTGAGGAAATTCCACCAGAATTAGAAGAAATTGTCACAAGATTTGCAAGCTTATCTCTCACCCTTGCATCCAGACCACCAAAATCGATCAGGAGCATTAGCATTTTTTTTTTTTGTAATCATAGTTATAAGGGTGGCATGAAGAGATTTTAGGACAATAAACGATATTTGGGAATCTTCTACAACTTCAAAAATATCTTGGCATATAGTATCCCAACAGTATTCGAACAAATATATGGTAAATCCATTTGTACCACGTGCCTTACCATTGGGCATGTCCTACACCACCTACTCCACCTTCTCCATGGATATTGGCTTAACAAGGTTGGAATTCTGCTCCTTTGTTATTATCCTTGGTACTGTTATCACTCTAATAATTCCCAAAGTTGTGAGATTTTGATTTTATAGTTTTAAGAATATTAGAGGTAACCACAGACCTAATTTTAAGCTTTAGGATCTAGCCTTCCTATGGCTCAAAGAGGGTTCTCTCTATAAGATTTAACTTTTTTTTTATGTTTGATTTTAGGCTAGTTATTTGGGACAATTTGTTTTTGATATTTGGTTTGGTTTGGTGGGAAAAATCACTTATTGAGATGGATAGTGATAGATTTTTTTTTCCATTGGGAAAATGGAGTCAATGTGTCAAGCAGATAGGATAGGATCAAGGTCTAAAGTCAAATATTTTTAGGGCAACATAGCAGAGTCACTCAAGATCTTTGGGGCTGATTGGTGAAGTGGTTTAATCGGGATAAAGAGCAATCAAGGATTCTTTGATCTGGATAAGGAGTGAAGAGGACAAAGGTCATTTGAAAGAGGGAGAAATTAAGGGTTCCCTACTCTGGAAATCAGCAGAAAACATTAAAATGAAAACCAGTAAATAACATAGTGCTTATAACAAATTCTGATAATCACTTCCTGATTTCACATTAAAATTTAGAACACATTTATGTATGAATGGAAAACATAAGAATATTTAACAAATAATAGAAGAAGTACTTCACTTGAGTAGCCCAACACATGAATCTTGAAACATGATGCTTTATTGATTTGATTCAGCTTGTTGACTTGAAACTTGGCACAAAAACCCTTCAAGTATGTTAATATTGACTATAGAAATCTTCAAAAATTTATTCCACACTAATACTTCAAAGGTTGAAGTATTTATACAAAAATTTATATAAAATATCCTAGAAAAATCATAGGAATTTTCTAAGGAAAATAAAATATCTATTACAAAAATATAGTGACAGCTGCTTAACAAAATGCAAGTTGTCCTACTTATTCAAATTAAATAGTAATGTTGTTTGGATTTGGGTGCAGCTGGTTGTTGTGTTGTCTTTAATGCTGGCAAAAAGATCTTCAATCTATTTTGAAACTTTATCTTCTCATCTGATACACTTTAACCATTGATACTCTTTAACCTGCTTGTTGGACTGTTTTACTGTTGTAAAAATATGTTTTTACTGTGTAAAAACAACACTCTGTTTTTCATCCTCTTTCACTGTAAACTGTCTTTTACAGTAAATCAATAATATTTTTCCAAAATTCTTCATCAGGTAACTTGATCTTTGTAAGTTTTCTGAAATTCTCATCAACCTCTTTGTATATAACAAAGGTTGGCTTGACTACAAAGAGATGTTTTATCTCATGTTGTAAATAGAACAAGTTTTCAACACTCTTATGCAACACTTTGCCTGTAGGTACTCCTTGCCAATCTGCTTTGTTTACTTGTTCTTTGGAAAAATATTTGATCTTCTTGTTATAATCTTCTTGCTTCATTAGTTTATCATTAATGACAAGAATATTTGGCAAACCTTTTTGCCTCAATGTGTCAAACTTAACCATGAATCTAGCTATGGCTATGTCCATATTTTGACACTTCTCTTCTAGCTACTTCATCAAGTTTTTCTTTGAAATTACCTTTCTCACCTCAAGAATTTTTTCATTTCTATTAGTTATCCCTATCTCATCCAATTCTTGTTTGTTTTTAGTGTTGAGAAACTTGATTATTTCTTAGGTCTCTTCAAGTTTGGCACCAAGTTCTTCCTGTGTCTTCAAAATTTCTTCTTTGGCTACTTTGATCAAGTCCTTCTGCTCATAAATTACTTGAATGGATGGCCAATTTTCATTGATTGACTCAATTATCTTGTACCATAGCTGATTTTTTATGTAAGCCATTGGCTCTTTCAAAGTTAATTATGCTTCAACCTTCTTAAGTTGCTCACTTAATCTTTTGGCCTTTTGCTCCTCTGTTTTAGCATTTATTTGTGCTAATTTCTTGGCATCTTCCAAGTTCTTGATTTTCTCTTTCAATCTATTGATCTCATTATTCTGAATTGACATATTTTCCATGGCTTTAATGATTTTGTTGGCCTCATCTATTTGTTGTATTCTTGAAGTGGAAGATTCAGTAGCAGAAGTAGTGGAAGAAGTCATTGGCACAACTGTGGCCAATGGGACTTTTGGTGCCAACTCCTCTGCTAAAGTTGAAGGAACTGCTGTCGTTACCATGGGAATTACTGTAGGAGGAACACTTTGAGTTTTTGTAGCTTATTTCTCTTGGAAAATCTTGTCCATTTCTATCTCCATTTCCTTAATCTATGTTTCCATTTGTAGTATGAGACTCATCATCTCATATTTCTGATTTGCATCTTGCACAATATCTTTAGCCTGAGGATGTTCTGTTGGAGACAGTTTCAATTGCTTTCTAAGTGCTGCAATGTCAACATTTTTATTTTTCACCAATTATTCCGCAGCCTTTACATTTGAAGGGTTGCACCCTACCTCAATCACCAGTTCTTCTAAAGACTTAATTCTAGTGTCTTTAGCATAAGAAGAATATTTTTCAATCCTAATCTGATATCTCAAATTTGTTATAGTATTCTGGAGTTTATGGGCACTCGTTTCCTTTGTGTTCATAGTAGAATAAAGCATTTCTCAGCTTTTCTTGTGAAACTCAATTTGATCTAATGGGTGAATGATTTCTACTGGTACTTCAAAGTCAATTTTCTTATAATCTAATGCTGTTGTAGGTTTAGGCACTGTTGGTTGTAGCACTGTCATAAGAAATTTCTTGTTTGTATAGTCAAAGGCTAAGAGCAGCCTATTTTGATTTCCTAGAGTTTGCTTTAAGTACTGTGAATATATTTCATTTTTTAACTCTTGATTCTTGGCCTTGATTTCTTTATATTTCTCTCTAATATCCATGTCTTTATCCTCTATTTGTTGTGATGAGGATGCCTCTATGCTTTGTTTTTTTTCAATCATCTGAGTGTTTGAATTATCAGGTTCATGTTCATTCTCAATAACTGTAGTAGCATCTGTGTTCTTCTCTGGGTTTTCTTCATCTAGAACCTCAATTGTTTCCTTCTCTTTGTTCACTGGATTAATCATAGGTTTCTTGTTGTATTTGATATTGAATCTAGTTTCTGTTGTTGTTTCAATTATATCTGTGCCTTCTTCTCTGATTCTTTTTGTGGTTATGTCCTCCCGATTTACAGTCTTCAAAGTGTGACCAGTATCACCATGTTTGACTGTTTCCATCAAAGTATTGTCCAACCATTCTATTTGATTGGAAAAATATTCAATCTATGGCTTCTTATCATGGATATAAGGGGTTAATTTGCATTTTACCCTCATTTTACTGAGTATTCCATGAGGATCGTAGTTCCACAAGAAACTTTCATCAAATTTATATTCCAACAATTGTTTTGCTGCTTCTACACCTGCTTCCCTGTGATTGCATATAAAAGGACCCACCGAGTTCTTTAATTTGAATTAAGTCTTCTTTTTAGTAGCCAAGAAGTTTATAGAGTCTGAGTTTAGAATTTGGCTTATGTACTCTAAGGTAAACAATCTCATTGGCAATTATTTTGGAAATTTATAGGGCAAGAGGTTTGACCCATAGACTCTAATCTCTGTGTGATTTTGGTAAAGGTACCAATCTCCAGTTCTGCTTTGCTCTGATAGCTATAACACTTTCTTTATCACATTACTTATCCTTGGTTGTACACTGTTTGTAAGCATGTTTATCAATGGATGAAAAAAACAGTCTATGAAATCTGCATAGGTGAATTCTGTTGATACTTTTCTAATTAGAGAAGTCCAGAAAATGACTGATAGTGGATTACCTTCTACATCCAATTTTGAAGGGTTATTGGGAATTTATCTACTTGGAGGTAAAGGAACATATGAAAAAGGAAGGAGGTGTATCTGAAAACACCTTCAGTGGGAATTTTCACAAGATGATCATGGATACTATTAGCTATGTACTCAGCATAGTTATAAATGATAGAAGGAGGTTGACCAGGCACAAAAGTGGATAGAAAACCAAGTATATACTCATAAGTGTGCTCATCAATAAAATAACCAAGGATAAAGGATAACATTGAAATAACATGTCTTGATCCTTCAGGGAATTTGGAGGATTAGTATGGAGGGTTAATCTTTGGGATTTCAACATATGTAGGCATGAATGTTTGGAAGATCTGGAATCTTTTAGGAAAGTCTAACTCAAGATAAAGCTTTGTAAGAGCTTCTATGGATAATGGGACTACATTAGGATCTGGTATCAATTGAAGCATTAGGTTTATAGATTCTACAGTAATAGTGAATAATACTTATTTGTTAGCATTAACAATAGCTCTTTGTTCAGGGGAATAGTGGGCTTGACACAGTCTAATGAATTCTGGACACTAATGGGTATGTGGAACTACATATTTGGGTAAATTGGACTCCCAAATTTGAACTTGATCTCCCTGATCCAAATATTTTTCTAGACTCCAACAATGGAGATCAATAAGATTGAATTCAATTACTGGATCAGTTATTTTGTAATCAACATCAGCTAAGGGGGTATGCTCAACATTACAACAGGAGGTTTTAGTGGATTTATGACAATGGTGCTTTTAGAAGCCATTATTGGATTTGTTTTTGACAATTTTAACCTCTAGATCTTAGAAACCCTGTTTTAGGTCTTTTATACTCTTTTGTAAGCTTAGACTGTTTATAGAAGGTATTTTTGGTTTGACAGAGGTAATTTGAATAGAAATAGGTACAATAATGGTTTCTTTTGTTTCAAACCTTCAATTAAGTTCCAAAATTAAACTTCAAACTCTCTTACAGACTCAGAAAGGTATAACAACGGTTTTTCTGTCTTTTCTTGGATAAAACATGACTAAAACTGTTTAATTCATGCACAGAAGGGTTTTGATTATTTGCAAAAGGATTTTTGAATCAATCAGAGGTTATCTAAGGTCT
The DNA here is from genome assembly GCA_034641835.2 of Pinus albicaulis. Lineage (NCBI taxonomy): Eukaryota > Viridiplantae > Streptophyta > Pinopsida > Pinales > Pinaceae > Pinus > Pinus albicaulis. The sequence goes on from JAXQQM020065067.1 coordinate 8,727, forward strand.
GCAAAAGGCTAAACTTCTTCAATTTTGTTTTAAAGTAGGTTATAGTATTCAAAACTATGATTTTGTCATGGATTTTATAGCAAATACCATTTTTGAAGGCAAATAAAGGTATTTCTGTAGGCAAATAGGCTTTATGAGGTTCAAATTCACAGAAGGGTTCTTTTCAAATGACACAAGGGTATTTTATTTGGAGAATACCTGTTATTGCAAGTATTTTGACTTGAAATAGGGTTTTTGGGGCGTCGGGGAGCTTTCGGAAGCTGTTGAAGACTTTTTGGACGAAAACTGGAGGCTCTAGGTGGTCACAACAGAAATTTTAATGGATTTCTGGTTCTTTAAGTATGTAAACAGGGTTGCAGTGGCTTTTCTTTCAGTAGGAGATAGTTAAAAGAGCAGAAAACACATAAAAATAGTTTGAACACATACATTTGTTGTTTTATAGAAAATTCAGGCTAAACAGTGTATGCATTCAATGTCGATCATTTCAAAACGGGATGGTAGTTTGGCGTCAGGAAGTCGAACACCACCAAGCGGTTATTGCAACATGGGAAAGTGGTAAATGGTTTTTCAGAAACAAATGCGCCGTGTGGACGAGAGAGGAAAGGGCAATACTGCCCATTTCACAAATCTAAAATGGATTAACGATCGCACTCTTTAATTTGTGATATGGGTTTTAGACTGTCAGATCTGGCGGAGGAGATGCGAATGACTTTGATTTATCGGTAGAGCTACTCGGCAGATGGGCGTGGGGCCTGGGAGTTTTTTATGTGGCAGGGTTAATATAATATGTTTAAAACATGTTTAAACGTAAAATCTAATGTATTTACGGGATAGGCAGATATGTGATTTACACAGAAAATAGGTGATATGCAAGTTTAAAGCGACCATAGGATGGGTAATATTTATATAACATATGTTTTTTAAACTATGTGGGAGCAGAAAATGTCACGTTTGGAATTAGAACCATAGGTTAAACATTAATAAAGTGGGTTTTGGGGTTTTTAATAAAAGGGATTTAATATATTACGGGGTTAATATTATAAGGAGTTAATATATTAAATTAAATGTTAATATGAAAATGAAGATGAGCGGAAATACATATAAAAGAACTAAGCAAAGTGTAAAATAAGCATTTGGGCGCAATGATGACCCCATTTTAAACATTTACACTTAATACTTAGGATAAATAGTATTTTTGTGGGTTTTTTGAATGTTCTTGTATGAAATGAAATTAGTTAAGGGGGGTTTTTACTTTCCCGAAGCAAAAAGGTGTTTTAACTTAGGAAAAGGGACTTTATCTTAGGAAAAGGGTGATAATGTTGAGGAAATGGGTTTTTATTGAAGGGAATCCAATATTTAGTGTCAATCAGTCATTAAGCCTTAGTTCTGGTCCCAAAAAAAGTCAGAGAAATTCTTTGAGCCTTTTTAACTGAAGGTTTTGAATATTGGAATACTTTGAGGGAAGGGAAATTAGTAATTTTCCAGATGATGTTTTATTCATGCCTTGTGCAACTGCTTTCTACCTACTCATCATTTATTCTACCATTTTTTCCTTATTTGCATGGGTGCATTTGAGCTTGCAACCCTAAATCCATTTTTGTTTTAAAACATAAACTATCTAATTCTAACCTTATTTAATCCGAGGGCTTAGATTAAACTGTTGAGTTCCTCATTCATTCTCTAACTACCTACTGATTTGTCAAGTTTAAATTGTTTGATATATATTTATTATCTATCTATAAACATGAAATTCAAAGCATGAAAAAGTTAAGATTACACTATTTAACTTCATCATGGATTATGGCATTTTGAACAAGCTGCACATAATCATTATTTTTGCAATAAAAGTAAAAAGTAGTGGCATTTTGACTTGCATCACTTTCATGTCTTATTCTTATCTCTTTTTGTTTTTGGGGTCCATTTTTTGTTCTTTTTTATCTTTTTCTTTTCAAGTCCTTTGATCTTTCTTTTAGGACTTTTACCCTCTTTTCATTTTTTATTATTTTCAAATATGGGAAAACAAATTGCAAAAAGCAAGGTATGTACATATTTACAAGACTAATCATAGTCAATTCAAAAATTATGAACCTTATTATTATAGGACCCTAACAGGTACATTCTTCAAAAATGTTTGAATGGAATTAGATATGTCTCCCAGGGGTTCAGTCGTTATGTCCTGGAAATTTTGGACTAAAATTTGCTCAATCTCCTGATGGGTGTGGAGCATGTTCCCATCATTGTCCTTCAATTTCAAAAAAAAATTATGGTTTCTATGGGAAACTATGGTTCAGTGGAAGAATTTGGTATTCTTCTCTCCATCCTGTCGCCATGGGACCCTCAATTTTTTTTTTTTTGATAATTTTTCCTCCTGTCTGCATATTTCTTCCCATTCTCGTTGGAGTGAGTGCTCTTGTTTTTTATTTTCATCAGTGTATCCCTACTTAGTTACATATTTTTTTAGTTTTTCCATTTTGTCTTCTATTTATTTTTTGACCTGAAAGATATTTCTAAACTCGTGTTTGTGCCATAGTTTGATCTTACCTTTAACATGTTTCAATTTCTGTTGTAACCTATGCATTTTAGAGCCTCTCTCTACTCCCTGCTCCTGCCACCATTATTTCATTTTTTCTATAAATTTGGGGTGATCTGACTAGAAACCTTCAAACCTAAAGGGTATATTTGGTGTACCCATGATCTAGGCATCCATAATGACTAACCAATGATCCGAGCCACTACAATATAGGATGTCGGTCTCTAGAGAAATTCTTTGCAGGATTATCTCCTTTGAGACCAAGAACCTATCCAATCGCGATGATACCATCTATTTTCCCCCTCTTTTGTTAGTCCAAGTATACATACCATTTGTTTCTTCTATGTCCACCAGCTCCATATTGTCGATCAGGTTCTAGAACCTCTCAGAGTCGCGTTCCAATTTTCTTATTCCTCCAGGGAGAGGATCATATTAAAATCCCATGCCAAAATCCATTTTCAGAGTGGGTATATTTAATGAGGTTCTCCAAGTTTTGGAAAAAATTAAGCTTCTCATCAATCCTTTGGGGGCCATACACATTAGTACAAAGAAATGGATCGAGGGAACATATATATTTCAAAAATAAAGAGAGGGAGTATCCAGTGGATCCAAAGGAAATATGTTGAACCTTTTTAGGGTTCTATAGAGTTAATATTCCTCCTGTCGCATTCCTAACTTTTATATCTTCATGGTTGTACTTATTCCAATATTTCCCACTACTTATTTTCATGTGATCTGCTGACAATTTAGTCTCTTGAATGAAAATAATATAAAAAATTTCTTTATTCATATTTTCTTTCAGTATTGTTTGTTTTGTAGGGCTATTTAAGCCTCTTATATTCCATGTTAATAATTTCATTGGAACGGAGGGGGGGAAGGGGAGATTTAGGGTTCTAGGATTTCATATAACTTTAGTTTATCAGTAGGGCTCCCAACCTCCTGGAGGGAAACACTGTTATATTTTCTTCCTAGTTTCCCTTGGATCTGCTTAGGGGTCTGGAAGCTTTGGGAATTTTGTTTAACTCCCAAATTTTTTTCTTCACCATGATATCTCTTGGTTCCCCTCAGTTGGGTGTCTTCTCTAGTAAGGAACACATATTGAAATCGATCGATTTCATCTTTTGGAATCAATTCCATCCCTTTTTACTTCCATTTTCCTACTAAGTGGGGTAGATCTAATTCTTCATGCTCCACAATCTTTTTTAGATTTGGATCTTCTGTCCTTGCCTCGCTTGGTGTCATGTCCAAGTCTTCGTCCTATTTTTGAGATGGGGTCAGATTTCCTTCCTTTACTTGGAGTTGAGTTGGTTCTCTCAGGCTTCTCAGGGTTTATTCATGGATTATAAGATCTCATTTCACTATTTCATATTTCTGTACTTCCTGATCGAGATGAGTCTTAGTTTCCTATTGAGGTATTTCATCTGAAAAGACACCATAGCAGTTCTTAGATTCCCTAATTCCTCTAGAGGATCTCTACTATTGTTTCATTCCTATTTTCCCCTTGATCCCCACTTTTCTGAAACCTCCCGAGTCCTTTTTTGGGTAGGATATTGGTTGATTCGTCTTGACATTGAGAGGGAATTCTCTGAATATATTCTTGTATTCATGGAATCGTCGACATATGAAAGGAATTCACTCATATTCAATTATCTGAGTTTAGATCTCATCCTGGAATCTAGGGTGACCGCCTCTAGGAGAGCACCTAAAATTTCAATTTCAACACATATCTGACCATATGCGGTGTATTTTCCTTATTGGGTTGCCTCAAAAATATTTAGAAAGTTCCATAGTGATTTCCCTATGGATTCAAGATTTTTCAAGAGCCGGTAATCTAAAGGAAAATAATATAACCTTATCCACACAGGAACATATGTAAAAGTTTCTTATTCTGGAGTAAATTTCTCCTTCCAGGGTCGCATATATAGCCCTGTTGAAGACAGAAAGTAAGGTCCTCCCTCAAATAATTTATTCTTGTATTCTACGTTAAAAAATACAGTCATTAAGAAGCCTTTGGATCCTAAGTGGAATAAAATCTCCCCTTTGGACTTCTAGACATATTGAATCCATGTTCGCGGTACTTTCTCATTTGGCCAAATCCCTATAAATTTGCATATTATTACATATGTCTTCATATGGTTTGGGTTTGTAGAACCATGAGCACCAGCTTTGGAGTATTTTTTTACTTAGGCTTACATGCCCCATTTTGGCCCGACTATACAGGGCTTGTTCCTTCCTCTGTGGTCCCTCCTTTTCCTGCACCAGGATTTGTGTTGTTTGACTCAGTATTCTTTGTTGACTCCACCTTATTGGTCCCTTGTCCAATCTCTCATGTATTGTCAGTATGATTTCCAGTCCCCCCTTAGACTCCTAATTTCCCCCTATCAATCAGGACATTACGGTAGGAGGGAGAAAAACTCCCCGCTATAATTGCTGCCATGCAAATTCAGTTCTTTGTAGTTGATAATTTTCCAGCGTTCTCCAGATCGAATTCCTCCTCGTATCTAAAATAAGATGTTATGAACATATGAGAGACATAAACTCTAAATGTGTAGACTTACTAGTGGTTATTATCCACTAAAATTTATGCAAGTCGATGTGCATAAGGAAGCAATTGATTTATCCACTTGAAATCTCAATTTATTAGTTCCTCCCAAATAAATACTATAGGATTCAATTTTCCAATTAACCACTATTAATTTAGCTAACATTGACCAATGTAGGTTATAATTTTTTATGTAAATTTTCCCATAACATAATTTTATCATGACTGGCAGGGAATAAGTTGTCGTGCAACACTTTTTTTATAAAGAATACTTTTTACATTAAGCAACCATCCACTAACTATCTATTGGGCCTTATTCAAAGAAGATGGAAACATACATTAATTCACTAAATCCTAAGTATCGTAAAGTTGAGAGGTTAGGGTAGTACCCTAACATGCCCCCATTCAAATGTAGTGTTGTACTCAAGATTGGAAGTGTGGAAATTGCTATAGAATTTCTATTGGTTACCATGCGGATTCTTTTAGCTACATATTTTTCCATTAGTTTAGTACTTTCGGATAATGTGTTGGTGCAATTAATAATGAAGTGTAGCTAATACTACTTTGATTTGGAGCTAAAAAAAACCTTTTTAATTTAATTTTGGCAAGCTAGTTTGAACCTTGCAATTGGATTTCACCACCTTATTTAGAGAAGACACATGGAAAATGGGAAGTATCCTGGAGTGGGCTGGAAGAGCTAGTTTGTAGGCATCCAAAATAGAGATGTGACCAAATTATCAATGTTAAATTAAATGAAAAATATAGCAATATTTATAAGTCATTACAAAAATTCTTATCTTGTCACTAGAAAGGATTTCAACTTGGGTAGAGAAAGAGAGAGAGAGAGAGAGAGAGAGAGAGAGAGAGAGAGAGAGAGAGAGAGAGAGAGAGAGAGAGAGTTATTATTAATTTAATAGGCTCTTTATGGAGATTTGTAATTCATTCATTTTTTAATATGAACTTGAAATGTAATATTTTAAATGTTAATAACAAAAATTATATATGTGTGTGTAACGCTTTGAATTTATTTTATAACAAAAACAATTTTATATATAGAGAGTGTTTTATAGATATATGTTTTCTACTTCCAAATATGATTATTTTAATGTGTAGAATGTAAATCATGAATAAAATATTTCAATTTCATATATATATATATATATATATATATATATATATATATATATATAAGTATCTTAAAGTAGAGAGGTTAGGGTAGGACCCTAACATGCATTCCCTCTTGAAATGTAGTGTTGTCCTCAAGATTGGAATTGTGGAAATTGCTATAGAATTACTATTGGTTACAATGCAGATTCTTTTGGCTATATATTTTTCCACTAGTTTAGTTATTATTGGTTACCATGCGGATTCTTTTGGCACACATGGAAAATGGGAAGTATCCTTGAGTGGGTTGGAAGATTTAGTTAATAGGCATGGTTGTTCACTTTGTTGATTAATACCTTATTACATTCATTCATAAAGGGGTTTTTTAATTTAAAAAAAATTAAGTCAATATATTATAGTTATTGGGGGAGGTTACAAAGTATAAGGGTTTATAGGTATCAAGGGGTATAAAAAGGGGTATCTTGTAAAAATAATGGTTTTTTATTGGAAAGATGTATTGGGAGGGGGGGTTCAACAAAAGGACTTTGGGAGGTATTTATCAATGTCTAGTGAAATCAGGAGTATTATTTAATATCCCATGAATGCATGTACTATGTCATAGGTTCATTGAGTTAAGACCTTACGTATGTAGGCATATTTTCCAAGGCATTAGATGATCTCATAGGATCTATAAAAATTTGGTGCATGCTTCTAGTGAGTTTTTCTGGAAACTAGGAAAATTTTGAGAGGAGGGATGAATCAATATTTTATAATTTTTAATAGCTATTTATTTATTTAAACACATTTAGTACACAACAATGCATTAATCACATAGGGAAAGGAACACAAGATATTTATGTGGAAACCCACATATGAGAAAACCACAAATATTATTTGAAATGTAATGTAAATGCAAGTACCAACTTCAGTTTACATTAGATATTGTAGGCACTTGCCCACTTTTCCTTGCAAGCACTCACTTGCTGGAAGCACCAAATCCCACTATTTGTAGGCCCCAACCCCCTGATCTTTACAAACATGAACCTGAAGGAGATTCCAATCCCATGATCTACAAGAAATAACTTTCTACAACCACTCAGATCCCTCTTTCATACATTGCCAGACTCTACGGTAGCGCTCGAATCTACCTCAGGCTGAAGAAGGCGAGGTTCGAGGCAACATCAAACCAACCTTAGCCTCGTAGCTAGCCCTACGAGGACAGGAGAGGGCTCTCTCCGGGTCTATCTCGGCGGAAAATTTTCAAAGGGGCTGAGATGACCGATAAAGAAAACTGATTTTAGGCTAGTAAATTGATAGAAAAGGGTTTTTAATAAATGATGGGGTTTTCTGGGAAGCATGGGATTAAGAACAACATGAGCAGAGTTTTAATCAAAGGCGCAGATTATTCTATAAGGCAAGATAGGAGTGAAGTTTAACAATTAAATTGAAATTAAGTGAGGTGAAAGACTGTTTAAGATAGCTGAAAAGGGCATTGAGCAATGAATCCTTTACAGACAGAAGAAAATTACACAAATACTGAAAGCTCCTTCAAGGCAGAGCAAATAAATTGAATTCTGCCTATCTTACTGCAAAAGCATCCAGTGAACTGATTATGAATGAAACAAAAAAAAAAACATTACGAGATTACATATGAAACAATAGAAGAAACATAAGCTAAACTTCAAACCACAAGAATCTTATAAATCAGAGATGACCATTTAATTACTCCTCTGTCAAACTGTACAATAGAGCTCTCTATTTTTCTCCACGCACCTCTCAGAACTCTCTCCTTTCACCCTTTACAAAAAATATACATTAAATAAACTACATATAAGAAAACTGATGACCGAGAAATGAGGGCAACTGTTTCCAACTAAAATATGAAAGAGATATGAAAATTTTGTCCATCGTACAGAGAGCAAATAAGCTCCCTTGAACACCGTGATGACCAATGAAGAAGTGAAGTCTGCAGGTGAATTCCTTTGAATCTTAGCGAAGCCAAAAATAGGTAATTGAATCTATTTTACTGTCCCGTGGATATCCTTTGTTTTAATTTGGGTTTGACTTTACTTTGCCTTTGAATAAAAACTAATCTTTAATAAAAATAGCGCAATATCTTCTCCAATATCAGCGCACACATATCCTTTGACTTTAACAAGATTCTCCATATGCTCTAAAAGATAGAAAAACCTTCCAATATTCCGTGAGGATTTCTAATAACCCATAAAACTAATCCTGGGAGCGTAGACTAAAGGCGAAATAGGTAATCGATCTTGGATGATTTGCACATTCTGTACACCTACCCCAGATGTTAAAATCGTTGGTCCACTTTCCTTCAAGTTAAAACCATCAACCAATTATCCAGGATGTCTATTTTACGGGCATATTTCCCAACATGTCGTGCATTCCATAGCCGCTTGTATATACTATTTCTGCTGTGGTAGACATTTCGTTTAGTTTTGGCTTCGATAGGTGTCGATGTCTCATGATGCGTTTCATTGGAATCCCTGGTGAATTATTACAATTGTAATAACATCTCTCGATCTGGTGCTGATTTCACTATTTGTAATCCACTGAATTCGGATTCTTCAAGAAGTCATTCAACCAAAAGCGCCATATAACTATCGGACTCTGTGAGAATTTCGATGCCATTTGGGAATTTGTTTGATTCATGTTGAGATTTGTATTCCGCCCATTCCAGCTGCAACGTAGCCTGCTATATGACAACATAAACACCTACGAAACTGATAACGCATCACCGTTGTCACCATTATAGAAACTGTTTCCTTGCACTAACTCTGTCATTTAAAACGAACATCCACTCTGAGCTTTCCCATGTTTGGCTCATTTGATATAACCAAGAAATTCGAATCACCTTTAGAAGCGTGTCCTTCACCCCCGAGGCAACAAAGCAAACGGTAACGATCGTGCTTCCACCAATCATGATGAACCACTTCTGTTCCACGAGGAAAAATCCAAGCCTGCAAACCCAACATAAATAATATCATAACCATGCTAAAAATCCACTGAGCAATGATAAAAACTTGTTTGCAAGCTGCTGGAGTCGATTTGAATCGAATCTGGGCGCAAGAAAACGTTTTTTAAATTTTGTCTCTGTGTGGGCAGCGCGCCTACCCAATGGGTAGCGCAAGGCTCTATGGGTAGCGCCCGTGCAAATTTACTCTGGCTGTAAGTGCCCAATGGGTAGCGCTCGACCCAATGGGTAGCGCGCAGCTCCAATGAGTAGCGCGCAACCAAACTCCGTTCAAAACTCTGTTAATTTGTCTGCGGCCTTCCAAAACTTACCATTCAACTTCTATGTCGTGGATTTTGCAAATGAATTTGATCTCCATTATTTATACATGAGAGAAAATATCTTTCAAAATCAGATTTGATTTCAAATTTATTTGATAACCCACATTATAATGTTTCTTCACTTTGTCATTTGGTCTCTTATGCTTTTCTGAATCTTGGACTAATGACACTTTGTTGTCTTTTGCAAGGATTGGTGGCCTGTCTTAGCTCAGCACTTTTTCACATTATTACAAACTATGCTTTCCAATTTCCTTTTTTAATTTGCTGAATTTGAATGAGAGCTTTTCTTTGTCTGCTTGCAGGGATAATTAACATTGAACTTTGGCAAGGAGAACCAGCATCTGCAACTGAGAAACTACATGGTGAAAAGATACATTCGATGATTTCTTCTTCAAAACCCTGTTTTGAAGAAGAATCAATTTCACATTATTGATAATGACATAAAAATAAAAACTTAATGAACCTTCCTCTAGTCTGCAGACAAAACCCTGGACTCAAGAATTAAAATGACTCTTTTCTGGACCACAGTAACATCAGTGACTGCGAATAACAAGGAATGAACTTCGGAGAATTTGACTGCAGCAGGCTGACAAGACGGAGTCTAACATTGGCTCCAATGGGGATGGCAGCTGCCGCTTCTTGGAGGTGCCAAGAACCGCAGAGCTTTGGGAGAGCAGACGGTGCCTCCATCCATTGGGCTATGGAATCATGATCAACTTATTAACTGAAAACTGACTGAAATGATTTGAAAAACTAACTTGGCAAACCTCAAACTAGAACTGCAATAAACTGGAACAAGATGCTGCCCTTTGGCTGCTTATTTATTTACAAAATCTACCCTACTCTGCTGTAAAAACAATAGATCAGGTAATACTGAAATGCCAGATCAACCATTCAAGTAAACCTGAAAATGATGCCGCTTGAGAGTGCTTCAACCAGGACACAGATGTAATTGCTGGCAGCCCTACATGCACGTAATGAGCCTGGTCATGTAAAAGACAGTTTGATTTGTCAGTCAAACTGAAAAACATTTCCATGTACATCGCAATAGGATCGCGAAAGCCAGACTCCGTTTGCTGCCCCAACTCTGCAATACATACCTCCAGCTGCACACTATCAATGCAAACATCTGTAGGCAACTCTATTGTTTCTTGTTTTGAAGGAGGGAGCGTTTCCAAGAGCTTTTTGGGATCTCGGAATTCATAAGACTGGATCTGATCATTTAAACACTGAATTTCCTTCTCAATTCTTTCAACAACTAGCTCACAGACACCAGTTTTAGCTTCAAGAGGAAACTTCGGAGATTTCAAACATTGAAGCAAGGCACTGAAAAAATCTTCATTAATTTCAAAATCTGCTAACTGATTTCTTACTTCTTTTACAGCTTCACACAGTGCAGGGTTTGCCACATACCCTACCATTGCATGAGTGGATCAGTGCACACTGGAATCTCTGGATCTAGCTGGAGTCACCGGGTGAATGTTTCAGCCTTCATATGTGTCCGACTGCTGTCCATCGTCAGCGTCAGATCTGCAACTTGATTTCATGTACTGGGGCAAGACAATCTACAAGTAGACTGTCACATCAACAGCAAACCATCTTCCCCAGTATGGTCGCCACTATGTTAGTGCTCGAATCTGCCACAGGCTGAAGGAGGAAAAACTCGAGGCAACATCAAACCAACCTTAGCCTCGTAGCTAGCCCTACGAGGACAGGAGAGGGCTCTCTCCGGGTCTATCTCGGCGGAAAATTTTCAAAGGGGCTGAGATGACCGATAAAGAAAACTGATTTTAGGCTAGTAAATTGATAGAAAAGGGTTTTTAATAAATGATGGGGTTTTCTGGGAAGCATGGGATTAAGAACAACATGAGCAGAGTTTTAATCAAAGGCGCAGATTATTCTATAAGGCAAGATAGGAGTGAAGTTTAACAATTAAATTGAAATTAAGTGAGGTGAAAGACTGTTTAAGATAGCTGAAAAGGGCATTGAGCAATGAATCCTTTACAGACAGAAGAAAATTACACAAATACTGAAAGCTCCTTCAAGGCAGAGCAAATAAATTGAATTCTTCCTATCTTACTATAAAAGCATCCAGTGAACTGATTATGAATGAAACAAAAAAAACATTACGAGATTACATATGAAACAATAGAAGAAACATAAGCTAAACTTCAAAACCACAGGAATCTTATAAATCAGAGCTGACCATTTAATTACTCCTCTGTCAAACTGTACAATAGAGCTCTCTGTTTTCCTCCACGCACCTCTCAGAACTCTCTCCCTTCACCCTTTACAAAAAATATACATTAAATAAACTACACTATGAGAAAACAAATCAGCCAGAAATGAGGGCGATGTTTCAACTAAAATCATGAAGATAGCAAAGGAGCTGTCCATCTGTTCTGAAGACAAGATAGCGCTCCCCTTGAACCTATCGATGACCAATGAAAAAGTGAAATCTGTAGGTGAATTCCTTTGAATCTTAACTGAAGCCAAAAATAGGTAATTGAATCCACGGTGGATATCCTTTGTTTAATTTGGGTTTGACTTTACTTTGCCTTTGAATAAGAACTAATCTTTAATAAAAATAGCGCAATATCTTCTCCAATATCAGCGCATACATATCCACTTACTTTAATAGATCCTCCATTTGCTCTAAAGATAGAAAAACCTTCCAATATTTCAGCCGAGGATTTCTAATGACCCATGAAAAGTAATCCTGGAGCATAGACTAAAGGCAAAATAGGTAATTGAATATTTGAATGCCACTTTGCACATCCCTATACACCTACCCCCAAATGTTCTGGAAATGCGTTGGCCACTTTCCCTTTAAATTAAAACCAATTATCCAGATGTCTATTTTTACAGGCATATTTCCCAACGTGTCGTGCATTCCATAGCCGCTGTATATACTATCTCTGCTGTGGTGGACATTTCGTTTTAATTTTGGCTTCGATAGGTGTCGATGTTTCATAATGCGTTTCATTGGAATCCCTGGTGAATTATTACAATTGCAATAACATCTCCGGATCTGGTGCTGATTTCATTATTTGTAATCCACCGAATTCGGATTCTTCAAGAAGTCATTCAACCAAGAGCGCCATATAAATATCGGACTCTGTGTTGGTTAAGAATTTCGATGCCATTTGGGAATTTGTTTGATTCATGTTGAGATTTGTATTCCGCCCATTCCAGCTGCAACGTAGCCTATTATATGACAACGAAAACACCTACGGAACTGATAACGCATCACCATTGTCACCATTATAGAAATTGTTTCCTTACACTAACTTTGTCATTTAAAACGAACATCCACTCGAGCTTTCCCATAGGCGGCTATTTGATATAGCGAAATTCAAACGCCTTTAGAACGTGTCCTTCACCCCCAAGGCAACAAAGCGAGCAATGCAATACATTGCTTCCACCAATCACAATGAGCCACTTCTACTCCACGAGGAAAATCCAAGCCTGCAAACCCAACATAAATAATATCATAACCATGCTAAAAATCCACTGAGCAATGATAAAAGCCCGTTTGCAAGCTGCTGGAGTCGACTAGAATCGAATCTGGGCGCAAAAAACGAATTTTCTGGGTTCTGATTTAAGTGGGTCGCACGCTGGTTTAAGTGGGTCGCACCCCCCAAGTGGGTCTCACCCGTTCAACTTTACACTGGCTGTGGCGCTCAAGTGGGTCGCGCCCCTCAAGTGGGTCTCGCCCGTTCAAGTGGGTCGCACGCCCTCCAAACACTGTCCAGAACTATGAAAACTTGTCTACGGCCTTCAAAAACTCGACTTCGACCTCTGCCTTGCGGATTTTTGGCAAATGAGTTTGTTTGTCACGTTTATATATGAAATAAATATCTCATCAAATCAGATTTCTTTTCAAATTTATTTGACAACCCACTTTCATAATGTTTCTGCACTTTGTCATTTGATATTTTAATACAATGTTTCTCTTTGGCTTTCATGCTTTATATGAATCTTGGGTAATGACACTTTGTTGTCTTTTACTTTGATTAGTGGCACTGTCTTGGCTCGGCACTTTCCTGCAATTACAAACTCTGCTTGCTTTCCAATTTCCTTTTTAATTCTTGACTTTGAATGAGGGCTTTTCTTTGTCTGCTTGCAGGGTAATTAACATCGAACTTTGGTAAGGAGAACCAGCATCTGCAACTAAGGAACTACATGGTGAAAAGATACATTCGATGATTTCTTCTTCAAAACCCTGTTTTGAAGAAGAATCAATTTCACATTATTGATAATGACATAAAAATAAAAACTTACTGAACCTTCCTCTAGTCTGCAGACAAAACCCTGGACTCAAGAATTAAAATGACTCTTTTATGGACCACAGTAACATCAGTGACTGCGAATAACAAGGAATGAACTTCGGAGAATTTGTTGCGACGGAGCAGCAGGCGGAGTCTAACAAAATCTATGGATTTTAACTAAAATATCACAGACACCAATGTTTATACTAAAATATGCTTCCCTTTCAAATATTTTCCTAATTAATTCCACTACAATTTCAATCTATGATATTTATTCATACAACATCTTTAGTTGTCAACTAATCTTCCCTATTGGCCTCTCTTCTCAACACTTCTTTTCATAAACGGTCTCAGATTAGCACTATTTGCAGTTAGCCTTTTCATATCCACATTTCCTTTACTTCGTAGTATCTTGAGAACTTGTCGAAGCTCCACTTACACACTCAACACTATGCACATGTGCTTGCTTGCACTCCCATGCATTTAATTTCGTACTCAAATCTCTTCCTTTACAACCAGAAAAATTCCTCTTTTCTTCGTTAACTTCTTTGTTATGTTCACCTACTGCACTCTCACTCCATGATCTGCATGGGAACCACCCAGTTCGAATCATTTTAGTTTTCCATTTATACCCACAGGCATGCATTAGTTTTGACCGAATTCAAAATTATTTATAACAGATTTGTCACCCAAGACCATGAGTTTTGGCCTTAGAAATCAGGCTATACTTCTCACCAACACACATGACCTGGGTTATATAACCATAGGTTTACCGTAAGCTATCCCAGAAGAAATTATCTAATTGATGGACACATCACTTGACAATGATCATGTTCACCATTAAATGTTGCAGATTATTTCTTGTCTGTCACTTGCCACTCGTCGACCAAGTTCATTATGGAGTGCAAAACCCTCCAACCTGATGGTCCGATAAACGAACACATCATTTGGAAATTATCTTTCTATTTTCTCCAACTAACGATAATTTCTTCATCTATAGGTCACCGTCCGTCAGCCAAGTTCGACATTGTGTGTGATGCTCTCCAACTAGGCGATCCGATAAACAAACACGTAATATGGAAATCATCTTCCTTTTTTTATACACCTAATGAAAATTTGTTAACTTATTGGGCATTACCCATCAACCAAATTCATTCACTATTTTTTTAAAGTTTTGATGGCCTTGTGCCTTGGTAGCTTGGTGAGCGACCCATGTGCCATATCCCTTTCCAAATCATGCAACCATGTCATTTTTTGTCACTAATAAGAGTCCTCCACATTTCCACTTGTTCAAGTGTGCCTATCATGTGGGACTTTCCAAATGTACATTTGGCCACCCAAAAGTTTTGAATTTACCTTCCACATGTCACCTCCTTAATATTCCACATCATTAAATTACCACATGGTGTCTATGTCATCCACTTGTGTTGGCCCACCGCTTGTGATCCAAATTTTGGGAGGGGGCAAGATCTAACATTGTGTAAAATAAATTTTCTTATGGATGCCCGAGCGCATCTCAGGACGATATCCACCTTCAGAACGCTACGCCTCACCTTTTTCTTATGGAAAAAATTGTTGTTATAAGGAATTCCACCAATTGATTCAACCGAGGGTGAGGCTGCTAAGGACTGGGATTCATGAACATGCAATTTGGAATGTAGTGATCTAGAGGAACCAAGCAAAGATAAAGCATAATTCATTTTGGTGTGGGATTTCAACGAAATAAATGATATGAACATATTGACATGATAGGAGTGAAGGAGAAAAATAATAACAAGGATTATTACAAGAGTGAGCACTAGACCTTGCTTCAGGTTACATAATCCTTCTATAATGGGCTTTCTTATGATCTTAAAAAGGTCGCTCTTGAAGACACCACTTGAAGGTGGGTAAGATATTTGGACTGCACTTAGAGCAACGAGGCTCAAAACTTGGAAAATTTCGTTGAGGCTGTATCAGATGAGAGCCCTATGAATATTCATCATAGCTAGGAATAATTCATTGTCGAAAACTATGGCAGTGATCTGGGTTACCGGAATGTAGGCGTCCACATTCATGGCCTTGGCGTATGTGATCTTATTTCCTATAAAAATGCAGGCCATGGTGTAGACCACAAAGGTCATGGAGATCAATAAGAAGGCCTAGAGGAAGCCTAGGTAGGCACCTTGGAAAAGAAGGAATCCCATCCATTCATAGTAAATCAAGGATTTTTTTTTTTTAATATCAAGAAAATCCTTTCCCCGTGATGGAACTATGAAACAAGAAAATTGGAATTTATTTCTCCGGTTCTATGCTGGGAATCCTTGCTCCTCAGATATTTTCTGCATATTACATATAAATATTGGATTTGGGTCGAATTTTTAGTCAAACAACAAAAATGTATCACATATCACAAGCCTCACGACATCAATCCAAATCCGATCTCTGGAGCTAAAATTCTTGTAAGGGTACTTCAGTATATTATCCCTCCACTCACAATGAAATTTGTGGTTGGGTTGAGAGCTGAAGTCAAAAACATTGATGGAAATGTGAGCCCTTGACCTCATGCGATAGATCTAATGGATCATTTTCTTAGGGTACATCTTTCATGAATCGACTAAACCCCAATCAATTTCTTTTTAGAACATATCTCTCACCTTGGTTGGATCCCTTACCCAAATGTAGAATGAAGGATTATGAGCAGATCTGAGAACTCCCACTCAAAACCCTTAAAAATTGATTTCCATGGAGTCATAACTTTCTCTAATACCACTCATCCAAATCTTGGGAGGGGCCAAGTTCTAGGAGACATGAACACTAAACAATACATTTGAAGAGGAAAGAAACAACACAATATTCACGATCCACACACTCAATATATAAGGAATGTTGAAGTTTGCAACAAGAAACAATGAAATTGGCATCCAGGAACAACATGACAACCCTACACTAGTGTGGGACCAATAGGTCTTAGCAGCACCTACACTAGTGTGGGACCAATAGGTCTTAGCATCACCCGCACTGGCATGGGCTAAATTTGGTGCAATGTCTATTTTAATTTTCCCTTAATTAAAATGGACAATAAAATGTAATTTTATCTCATAATCACTTGTAATAGTTAACTGAGTGTGATAAACTCAGTTAACTCATGAATTTTGAGTTGAGGGTAGTTGGTGAGGCATGCAAAGTGATTCTATTAGTTATGGATTTTGAATTACAGTTGGTGCATTATTTTAATGCATGAGTAATCAGTTAACTCAGTTAGGTGAGTTAAATTCAATTGAACTAGTTGTAACTGTTTGTTGCACTAGTGAGAGATTAAGTGAATTAAATCATATTTAATTCACAATTAGTGATCTAACATGCAACAGATGATTTACTATTACTAGCTGCATGCATTTCAGTTCCAGTGGAGACCTAGTTGAGACAAAGGTTACAAGGAAGTTAACTATTAGTTGTGATATTAGCAGACTACCCAAATCCATTTAAAACACCACAAGATTCCCATGATACTCAGCGCAATTGAGGAAGGCTAAAATTCCTAAAGAATAGGGATTTCATTCATCAGGAATTGCGTGAGAAAGGCAGACTGAAGATAGGCTAATAATTGGCTAAGTGTTGGCCCGATTTTGTCTGGATGAGTGTGAGACAATAGGTAGATTGCAGGATACCCTTGTGAGAAGAGTGCATTGCAATTTTTTCATGATTCCTTGTGGAATATACAATATATGATAGAGGGGATTTGAGCAGTAAGCTTTCCATGGGAAATTATCTGTGTTGTGGTTTGATTTGATTCTTTCTTTTCTTATTGTGATTGGTGATCGTGTTTATTTTCTGCAATTGATTTGTAGAATGATTCAGTATCTTGCTTTAGTAAATTGCATGGTCGGATTGAATCCATTGATATACATATGTTTGTATAATTTCTACATGGTATCAGAGCACAAGAAATCACTATAGTGGAGGAGAAGTTGAGTTTGTGACTAAATAGAATTTGAATTTGCAAAAGACTTTCTTGGTGCTACAGGTGATTCAGGATCAAAATGGTTTTCAATGGATTGAGATTGGAGTATGCACTCGAGGTCATCTCTAACTATATTTCTTGGAAATACATGATGGAGGCAGTACTGGAGGACAATGGATTGAAGGAATTTATTAACAATGATGTTCCCAAACCCGTTGTGACAGATGTTGTGAATCTTGATCCATGGAAAAATAAAGTTGCAAGAGCAAGGAGGATCTTACTGGAGGGAGTACGAGACCAAATTGTCTCAAGTATCCATGGAAAAGTGACTCCATATGCAATGTGGAAGGATTTTATAGATCTTTTTAGAGCAGCATTGATCATAGAAAATTGGCACTGAAGGACAAGCTCAGGAAAATCAAAATGGAGAAAGGCGACAATATTCCGATATATTTAACAAAGTTTGTCCAATGTTGGGATGAGCTTGGGAGCGTCAGAATTACTGTTACAGATGATAACTTGGTGAGCCTAGCTCTTCTAGGCCTTCCCAAGAGTTGGCATAGTTATCAGAACTTTGTCAATGGGAGGGAGAAGTTGCCAGATTGGGAACGACTTTGGTAAGATTTGGTGCAAGAATAATTCAGGTGGAATACCAGGGATGGATCTTCATCTAAGGAAGATGATGAAGAAAATTTCCCCTTGTCTGGTAAGGCGAAGAAGGGGAAGGGAAATAAATCCTATTCCAAATTTGAGACTAACGAAGAAGGAAAGGAGCGCGACATGTCCAGAGTGAAGTGTTTTCACTATCACGAGCATGTACATTATGCCACTAATTGTCCACAAAAGAAGAAGAACAAGAAGGGTTCAGGATCTGCAACTGGTGAGGCTTTGGCCTCGCAATTTGAGCTTGAATTATCACTCATTGCATGCATGGTGTCAAGTGCAATGAGATCGGTGTGGTACTTGGATAGTGGTGCATCCTTTCACATGACGAGAGACAAAGAAATTTTCAGTAGCTTGGAGGAGAAGGACCTCCAGATGCATATCGAAATGGGTGATGATGGGTGGTACAGTGCTACTGGGATTGGTATAGTTACCTTCTAGAGATAATTAGGTAAACCCTTTCAATTAAAAGATGTAATGCATGTACCATGCTTGAAGAAAAATTTAGTTTCAGTCGAAATGTTGGAGAATAGAGGCTATGATGTTGTTTTCCGTGAAGGAAAAACTTTCCTTTGACACAAAGGAACAGGACAATTCAAGAAGATTGGGATTTGAGTTAAGAATATCTATAAACTTTATGTAGATTCCACTTCTATAGAGCTTCCAAAGGGTACTCGTATGCAGATAGACACATGCAAGGGATGTACCATGGGGAAGTGTGAGAAAGCCATGAAATTGTCCCTTGAGAGGGAGCTTGATTTTCATGCAGATGAGGAACTCTTGGTTCCAAAGGATGAACCTCAAGATGTGGAGCAGTGATCTGAATGGAATGTATTAGTTTTTCTGTGCTAAGTATCAAAACAGTAATTAAAATGTGTGCATAAGGTTCTCTGAAGTTTGCAGGTGAAACAAATGATTTTAGCTTAGTTAAACAGATTTCTGTGTGAGGTTAAAGCATGTAAATTTCTTACAAAACACTGTACAATAGTAAATAACATATAATTAAACATCACATGTAAAAATACTCAGCAAATTTGATGAAGTAGTTCACCCCTCCTGGGCTACATCTACTGGTCCATCTCCCAATGGCATGTCCCTCGTATCTTTATTGCTCAAAAGGGTAAGTACATGTGAAATAAAGTCTCAAATGGTTGTACTCTCTATAAAAACAACTTCAAAATTCTTGAATTAGTTAGGAATGACTATTCATTTTCAGAAAACAGTGAATGGATGCTCAATACACTGAAAAAACCCTACTAGCCCTAGTGGCTCCTTCACCTTTCCCGAAGCTAAACCTACACAATATGACCTCTGATGGCTCTAAAACCTATTCCAATGTGTTCAAAATGTCGAGAATACCCAAAATTGACTATCCATGCATCAAAATTGGTCGAAAATCCAAGAAGTTATGGCCAAAACAAGAATTTGCCCAGTGTTTCTTGAAAACCTCCTCCAAAACTGGAGGAACTCCAGTTAACTCAACTAGAATGGAAATTCCCACTGGAATTTGTGGCACGCTCTAAATTTATCCATATGGTTAGGGTTGGTAATAAATGTTGGATAGGCGGGGTCACATGGGACCTCCGCTGGAACCGCCGACTTAACCGCGCGGATAGACCACGGTAATAAATGTTTAATGCATGCTAGCCACATGGCCCGAACCCGCCGGATAACCGTTAATGAAACCGTGGAGTTAAAGGCCTTAAGGCCACAGTTCTGGGTGTTGGTCATGTGCTGTCGGGCTAGCCCTTAAATTTTTTCTGCCCGAACAAAGTTTAAATTTCAAATAGGTATGGGCTTCCATAGGTGGTAAGAACCACTCGCAGCCCAGTTAGTAGGGCGTACACACGCTAGCCTGGAGCTCACGAGTTTGACCCTCCGGCCTGGGGCCACGTGGCAGCCTCCAAGTAGGCCACATGGCACCCAACAATTGGCCCCAAAAACTATATGAAAATTATTTTTTTGAAAATATATATATTTTGTTTTATAAAATTTTTCATAAAGTCAAACCGAGTCAAAGGTCTATTTTTGGAGTTTACTCGATGTTTCAAACCTTCATAACTTTTGCATAAGACCTCCATTTTTCAAACCGTTCATGGCGCCAGAATTGCAGCAACAATACCTTTCCAATCGCTTAGGTTACAAAAAAATTTGAGCACTTCCATTTTTTAGCATTTTTGAACTATGGACATGATCTCTTGATCACACCTCCCCACTGGAAAGCTTTTGGAACCCAAAAGCTCTCTAGACTACTAAACCTGAAGATGAGGAGACTATGTCCCCACTCTTCCAATATTAAACCACTGAAATTTCCCTGATTTCATTAACTGGAGCTTTTCTTGAAACGACAAATTTTTCCTTGAATCCATTGACCAAATGTTACTGAATTTGACCTTGTCATGCTGCACATTTTCGAAACTTGTAGAAAAAAAACTTAAATTTGCACTAAACATATTGTTTCTACATTGGTATATATTCAAAGGAAACTAAAAATTAATTTCACCTTTCATTCTGTCCTTATGGCGATTTTTTGTTGAATTAGCCTTGTACTTGTGTCAATTCCTGACCAAGTTTCCTCGCCATAGTACACTGCCTTTCTGAAACTAGCAATGATCATTGCTGAACTTTGTGCCTTCTTTGCTTGGATGCTTTACCCTCTCTTGGATCTTTGCACCTCCTTGCACTGACATTATGTTTTCTGCACCGATCGACACCAAAGATGATTGCTGCAACTTGTCATCTTCTTTCAAAGACAACCTGCTTTCAGACTAAAACAACTCATTATTTACATCATAATTTACATGAAAAGAATTATGTACATCTTCCCTTTGTTTAATCATCATCAATGTCAAGTTTTTACTTTCATTGACGAGCCTCTTCATCTGCCCTGCATTCACTAAAGAAGAGTCTAGTTTTTTGCGATGTGCTCTCACAATGTACTCCTTGCCATGCTTGAATAAATGGTACTTGTTTTCATGGAAATGGAAGATAGCTTTCCTTTCATACAAGTAAGGACTTCCCAACACCACACCTGTAATATCAAGTGGAACAAAATCTAATTCAACTGTGTCAATAAAATGTGTTGTTATTGCAAAGCACAACATGCAATTTTTTGAAACCTGTAAATTTGCATCCTTAAAAATCCAACCAAGAGGATATGGTTTCGGATGTGGAATGGTTTCAAGATTTAGTTTCTTGACTAAGTCTTCAGAAATAAGGTTCGCTTGTGACCCACTGTCAAATAGTGTGTCAACCTTGGTATGTTTGGAAATGACCCTCACATGAAACAATTCAATTCTCTTCTCTTCACTTGGAGCTTCTATGCGACAGTTAGAAATAATAGAACTGGGTTTAGTTTTATTCTCTTCCCCCTTCAAGGTCTTTAGTGCCATAGCCATGATTTTTGTTTCATCTCCTGATTCTGACCCTAGGTCTTGTTCAACTATTGCAACTTTCTTGCCTTTCTCCTTGGCTTTATCTTTGGCTTTAAAACTTTATGGTTTCAACTCTGGATGAAGCTTCCAACAATGGTCCTCATCATGGCTTGTTTTAGAACAGTGTTTGCAGAAAAAAATTTCCCTTCTCTTTTCTAGAATTTTCATTTCTCTTTTTCTTCCATTTTCCTTTAACTCACTTTCCTCATTCCCGTCTAAATTTTGTTTTCACCTTGCCTCTAAATGTGTGGCTTTAACACAAACCTCATCTAGGCTTGTAGGGTTAAACATGAGAATGGTATGTCTTAGGTAAGTATGCAAACCTCCTATATACTTGAGTAAAGTGTCTTGGCTATGCAAATCTATTCCTCGTAAAAGAGCTCTTCTTCTAAATTCTTGGGTACAAAATTGAACATTTTTTCCTTTCAACTGTTTAAAAATTTTTCCAGTCCATTATGGCTTTCTGCATGTGAGCTAATGGATAAAACTTTTGTTTTGTTGCAGAAATGAAATCAAACCATGATAAGATAATCTTATCATATTTTTTGATCTCCTCCTTTGTCTTGGCTTCCCACCAAACAACTGCTGCACCTTCCATTCTTAATGAAGCTAGTTGGATTTTAGTTTCATAATCATGAAAATTTTGAATTCTCAAATAGACCTCTAATTGCCTAATCCAATTATCTAGCTTTTCTGCATTAACTTCACCATCAAACATTGGCAATTGAAACTAACATCAAGTTTAAGAAAAGGACTTTTACCCGTGTTCTTGACTTTGTGAGAATGATTTACTGAATATGATGTAGAGGTTTATGAATATGAAGATGAGGGTGATGATGGCGACTTTCAACTCTCTCCATTTCCTCCATTGCCATTCTTGGATTTCTCTTCATCATTATAACCTCCTGACGATCCCTCTCCTTCCTTGTGAAGTTTGGATCCTTCTCCTTATAGTCTTTCATTCCTTTCTTGATAAAGGACTCTCACCATTTCAGTCAAGTCAATAAATTATTTTATGAATATTCTTTCTTCCTCCCAGGGATCAACTTCTTCATGGACTTCTCCTTCCCTTGAAGACATGCTTATGGCTTCTTCTGATTCTCTTTGAGGTGAAATTTAAGGTGGAGATAATGGCACTCTTTCCCTCCTTGGTTGAGGATTGCTTTGAGCTCTCACCAATTGACCTTCTCCTCTCTTAATTTTCAGCCTAGTAAGCATGAAAAACCTTGCAAACAATTAAATAAACCACTTTGCAAAAATGTTAAACAGAGAAAATACTCTAGCTTAACGTAATTCTCAACTTGAGCTCTGATACCAACTTGATCTGAATGGAATGTATTATTTTTGTTGTGCTAAGTATCCAAATAGTAATTAAAATGTGTGCATAAGGTTCTCTGAAGTTTTCAGGTGAAACAAATTATTTTAGCTTAGTTAAGCAGATTTCTGTGTGAGGTTAAAGCATGTAAATTGCTCATAAAACACTGTACAGTAGTAAATAATAGAGAATTAAACATCACAGGTAACAATACTCAGCAAATTTGATAAAGCAATTCACCCCTCCTAGGCTACATCTGTTGGTCCAGCTCCCAATGGCATGTCCCTCATATTTATTGCTCAAAAAAGGTAAGTACATGTGAAATAAAGCCTCAAATGGTTGTAATCTCTGTAAAAAAACTTCATAATGCTTGAATTAGTCAGGAATGACTATTCATTTGCATAAAATAGTGAATGGATGCTCAATACACTGAAAACACCCTAGTGGCCCTAGTGGCTCCTTCACCTTTCCTGAAGCTAAACCTATACCATATGACCTCTGATGGCTTTGAAACCTATTCCAATGTGTTCAAAATGTCGATAATACCCAAAATTGACTATCCATGCATCAAAATTGGTCAAAAATCCAAGAATTTATGGCCAAAACAAGAATTTTCCCAGTGTCCCTTGAAAACCTCCTCCAAAACTAGAGAAACTCTAGTTAACTAACCTAGAATGGAAATTCCCACCGGAATTGGTGGCACGCTCTAAATTTATCTAGATGGTTAGGGCTGACAATAAATGTTGGATAGGAAAGGTCACATGGGACATCCGTCAGAACCACCGACTTAACCCGTGGATAGACCACGGTAATAAATGTTTAATGCGTGCTAGCCACATAGCCCGAACCTGCCGGATAACCGTTAATGAAACCACAGAGTTAAAGGCCTTAAGTCCATAGTTTTGGGCATCGGTCACGTGCTGTCGGGCTAGCCCTTAAATTTTTTTCGCCCGAACAAAGTTTAATGTTCAAATAGGTATGGGCTTCCATAGGTTGTAAGAACCACTCGCAGCCCAGTTGGTAGGGCGTGCGCACACTACCCCGGAGGTCATGAGTTCAACCCTCCGGCCCTCAACCAAAATTTTTCCATGAATTTGGACTTCGGCCTGTGGCCACGTGGCAGCCTCTGTGCAGGCCACATGGCGCCCAACGATTGGCCCCAAAAACTATATGAAAAATATTTTTTTGAATTTTTTTTAATAAATTTTTTCATAAAGTCAAACTAAGTCAACGGTCCATTTTTGGAGTTTACGCTGTGTTTCAAACCTTCATAACTTCTGCGTACGACCTCTGTTTTGCAAACCGTTCACGGCGCCAGAATTGCGGTGAGGAGACCTTTCCGATCGCTAAGGTTGCAAACATTTTTGAGCATTTTTTGAACTATAGACATGATCTCCTATTAAAGTAGCCACATTTGGAGGATCATGGAGTGGTAGAAACCACTCAAGCAAAGAAATTTCGAGCCAAATGGGCAGAGGGAGTACATGCAGCTATACCTCCAGGTATGAGGCAGGGAGATGTGCAAGAATAATTCCAATAAGAAATTTGTGCAGGGTCCTAGAGATGGTGTGTCTCATGGATCGAACCTGGCTATGAGGAGCCCATAGTACAGCTGTAGCAAGATTAGTTAGATTGATGTAGTCATATGTCAGGAAGACAGAAATCAGAGTGATAGGTGTTGAACACTGGAGCACAGATCATAGTTGGCAGCAGTTCAGAGTGCATGGATGCATATGTCAGTAGCACATAGAATCCAGTAGACATGTGTAGTAGGTACCAGCAGTGAGAAGAATCTGATGAAAGATGCATTATACTGATTCAGTTGTTTGAAGGCTATTCAGTTTCGGAAGTGTTGCATGCAAAAGTTGCATGTACGAGAAACACTAGAGAAGTGTTGTATGCAAGAGTTGCATGTGAGAGAAACACTAGAGGAGTTTTTCATGCAAGAGTTGCATGTCGCATGAAAGAGTTGCATGTCGCATGCAAGAGGTGCATGTCGCATTCAAGTACATTCCTTTCTTGTTGAGAGGGAGTGTTGAAGTTTGCAACAATAAACAATGAAATTGGCATCCAGGAACAACATGACAGCACCTACACTAGTGTGGGACCAATAGTTCTAGCAATACCTACACTAGTGTTGGACCAATAGGTCTTAGCAGCACCTTGGCATGGGCTAAATTTGGTGCAGTGTCTATTTTAATTTTCCCTTAATTAAAATGGAAAATAGAATGTAATTTTATCTCAGAATCACTTGTAATAGTTAATTGAGTGTGATAAACTCAGTTAGCTCATGAATTCCAAATTGAGGGTAGTTGGTGAGGCATGCAAAGTGATTCTATTAGTTATGGAGTTCGAATTGCAGTTGGTGCATTAGTTTAATGCATGAGTAATCAGTTAACTCAGTTAGGTGAGTTAAAGTCAGTTGAAATAGTTGTAATTGTTTATTGCACTAGTGAGAGATCAAGTGAATTAAATCATATTTAATTGAAAATTAGTGATCTAACATGCAACTGATGATTTACTATTATTAGTTGTATGCATGTTAGTTCCAGTGGAGACCCAGTTGAGACAAAGGTTAAAGGGAAGTTAACTATCAGTTGTGGTATTAGAAGACTTCCCAGATGAAGTTAAAACACCACAGGATGCTCATGATACTCAGCGAAGTTGAGGAAGGATGAAATTCCTAAAGAATAGGGATTGCATTCATCAAGAATTATGTGAGAAAGTCAGGTTGAATATAGGTTGAGAATTGGCTAAGTGTTGGCCCGATTTTGTCTCGATCAGTGTGAGATGATAGGCAGATTGTAGAAGACTCTTGTGAGAAGAGTGCATTGTAATTGTTTCATGATTCCTTCTGGAATATACAATATATGATAGAGGGGTTTTGAGTAGTAAGCTTTCCCCGAGAAATTATCTGTGTTGTGGTTTGATTTGATTCTTTCTTTGCTTATTATGATTGGTGATCGTGTTTATTTTCCTCAATTGATTTGTAGAAGGATTCAGTATCTTGCTTTAGTAGATCACATGATCGGATTGAATCCATTGATATACATATGTTTGTATAATTTCTACAAGGAAGATAACTATTATCCATTTAAGAAACCATCTATTAAATAAAAGAAGCTTATGGTTTCTACATTGTGGAGGACCATCTATCCTTTTACAAAGTGGGGCTTGTTATTTATAGCATTTTCTAAGCTATAATACCATAGGTGGATACCATGGGTGGATTTCACTTTCCATTCAGATCAACTTGTTAACCAAGTTAATATGGAGTGCAAAGAACTCATATTGAGTGGTCCAATCGATGGAAATGTCAGTTGACATTTTCTTATCCTATTAGTTTCTGTAGAATGCTTCTTATCTATCGCCCATCGCCCATCAACTATATTTCGCAAATGATTTCAACCTCTTCAGACTGGGAAATATAGTGAGGGACCCACAAGCCACATCATTTTCCACATCATGCATACACATTATTTACTATAGAAAATAAGAACTCACCATGTGTTCTTCTACTGACGTGTGTTGGCCACATGTCACTTGCCAAATGTCCACTTGGCTTGACAAAAATGTTGAATTCATATTCCAAATGTCACTACCTTGAGCTACTACCTTAGTTTTCCTCCTATGTGGTGTCCATCTCATCCAAGCCACCTATTACCCATGTCACCTAGGGTCCACTTGCAATGTTCATTTATGAAATCGTGGGTATTATGGGAGGGAACCTTTCTAGTTTTGGTACAAAACGGGGGGGGCGGGGGGGGTGTCTCGCAACAAATCATAGGATTCCACAGGGCCGATGGTAAACCATGATGGTTTCCACCATAGGGGGTACCTTCCCATTAAATTTTGGATGAGCCTAATCCCCCTCCTATTTTAGATTTTCCCAAGCTTCCTAATTTGATGACATGACTGGTGAGGTCTATCTGGTGGGTGTTAAGCTCATGAGAACTTAACAATTGGTTCTCTATGACATGGGGCATTGACCAATATCCTAACTTTCCAACCTTTTGTTCGTCAACTCTCCCTCCTAGGCTTGCCCTTTGGTGTTTAATCTCGATCCAGTGAGTGGCTCGCCTCTTAGTAGTCATTAGATCTCCCTTTGAAGCTTGAATTTTGGCGATGACCCCCAATCTAGTGAGGGGCCCATTTCAAATGACATAACATGCTATCTCTCTTGAGCTTGTGTTTACTTCATGACCCCTCCTGAACTTGCACCTTGAATACCTCCTGACCTTGCATGACCGTGACATCAATGCCAAAATTTCAATAATCTCCCCCTTTGGCATTGATGAAAATTATCTCTGACCTTAGAGCGTGAGCATGTAAAACTAACTCGGTGTGAACTATTATTCCAAACTCTCCAAGTACCAGTAAAATACACGCACCAGTGTAAATTCCCAATACTCAATTCTTGATGTTACCCAAATCTCTCCCCCTCTGTTCAGTGTGCTTATGTTGCTCCCCATATTTCAGTTGGATAAGATCCTCATGCCAACGACTACTCTTGGTCATTTTTTATAGTGCAAATGTCTCCCACTGAACACATACCACACCTCTTGATCTTGTAGCTCCCTTGAGCTTATTCGCTTCTCTTCTCTCTTCCCTCCTGACATATAACTATCCCTTACTGAATTTGACAATTGCCTTCATTCCTTTGAAGAAAATTTTTGAACATATGAGGGAGACATCACTTCCAAATTCCGCCTTAAATAATTAAAGGGTTCTCTTGCAAGAGGCTTACTAAATATATTAGTTATTTATTCCTTTTTCGATATATAATCCAACCTTACAACTTGATCAACCACTTTTTCTCTAAGAAAGTGATACTTTATGGATATATGTTTTGGTTTTCAATGAAGACCAAGCTTCTTAGACATATAGATTTTTTATTATCACATACAATGGGAATCGGTCCATCATATATTATCGGTCCATCATACATTACCTTGATGTCTTGTAAAATCTGTTCATCCACAAAATCTAAGTGCCCAACACACAATAAACTGCTTATGTACTTGGCTTCAACAATGAATAATGAGAGTCGGGTCCTCCCCACAGTGGCAATCCCCCATCTCTAATTATTTTTCACATCCTAGAATTCAAAGTGGCTCTACTCCATTTCCCTTAAGTAGTTACTACGAAATGCGCTTGAAATTTCCTTTAGGACCTAGCCCATCATTCTACATAACAAAAGCACCTCACAAGATTATATTAACATTCGGCATATTAGTCCTACATAATCATATTTATAACTAGTGGATCAAATCTAATCTAATATTATGATAATACTTAGCTATTGTCTTCATCATTTCGTAACTTTTCTTCTTCTGTTGAATCTTTCTTGTAGTCCATCCATATGTGGCTACATCAACATGCAACTCTCCCTAGTTGCAATATCTAGTAACCCATATGATGATCTCAGTTTTATGAGTTAGTACCAACTCTACATCTTTACCTTCTTACCTATCCATTTCATATGCATATTCATAAACATGCATTCAAACAATGCCTTAATAATGCATACTAGCATGCTTGTGAATTTCCTACACTTTTTCTTATCATTCACAATCATCTATTAAATGTAATATTATCCTTCCTTGTGAGAGATTGTAGTTATTCAGATGAAATGTCTCACAAGAATAAGCATAACATGTTTCCCTCTTTCATATGACAACGAACAACAATAAATCATTTGTTCCAAGTAACATGGAATCATCATGTGATTATTAACATCACCTAGAGGATAGCCAATACCAACTCTTGATTTATTTTCCATTCATGCATTCATATCATTCCTAATATCACAATTTTACTAAGGAAAATATTACCTAATTCCCTCTCAATATTTTGATCATAACAAAACCATACTTGCATTGTTGTTAGTAGTCAGGTGGATGCAACCTAATTAGTTGATACCTCGTGGAGGGTTCTTACATTCTTCTTTACCAACCTCTCAATAAACACTTTATTATCCATAACCTTATCTCCACAATATTATATGCAACATCCTTATTAGCTTCTTCAACCATACTATCAACTTGTACCTAACTGCATGTTCATCATTAATCCTTGTTAACCATCATAACCATCTTATAAAAACAAATTATTGATTCTTCATTCATGTTATGTGTATTCTCATGCATTATTGTATGCACCCATAATGTCTATATGCACCTAATATATTATTGTACTAATGCCTATTAGAGCATATGCATTTTTTTTGGCTATCCAATCTCTTGCAATTCTATCTTTCCGATGCTCTTTATTTATTTAGCACAACCTTTTCAAAACTTGACAAAAACATTCAAAATAGAAAGAGATATGTTTGATAGATTCTCTCTCATGATTATGGTTGCATCACTTGGTCATATGATTATGCAATTATCATTTTATTGTTGTTCAAGGAAAATCTAGTTAGCATCTTAATTGTATCCTTCATAACTTTGGAAATCAACATTCCATTGAATTTCTTCATTTGTTGCAATTTAATAGTTTTTTGTCCATCTCTTAATAGATATTTGTTACACATGTCATGAATCCTCATAAATTCCTTTTTCCAACAACCTTGGGTCTATACAACCTTTTAACTACATCCAATAATCAAGGTTCCTATGTTGTACAACCTCACTAATGTACTCCTTGCTATGGGACCTTTTCTTTGTGATTTACCTTTGATTCATTCCTATGAAAATTCTATTGCTTTGGTCAATATATGGAACTTTAGGCCTCATGTTGATCCACAAATTTAATAATTGTATTTATTTAGTCTATTTCCTAGCCCATCCAAGTCTAATGTTTGAACCACAGTTTTAATATTTTTCCTTCTTGTTTTATCTCTATCCCATCCACCTCCAGTTTTGAACTCTGATACCACTTTGTAACATACCCAACCCCCTCTATACCTTGTTGAGGGCAAGGGGTGTCAATTTTTTTCCTTTTTTAATTTAATTAGAAACTTTGCTCTTAAATCATCATCACCTTCTTCTCATCAAGAACTTTCTAGATGTATAAACTTTATTCAAATCCAAGTTCGAATTGTCAAGATATGGTCAACTAAATATTTTCACCCTTGATGCAATGTCAATGCTACGTAGAAACTACCATGTTCCAGCAGTTGATATGACTCCCATAGTCCATTTGCCATAATGGGGGTCGTTCCATGTTAGCACTAAGTCTTGCCATGTCTCCAAAGATTAATCACCTTAAATTTATTAAGTTAATCTTTAATTAATGATCGAATATATTAAAATTCATATAATCATATTGACTAGCACAACCATATAAATTAAATGACTAATAAATTGATAAACATCAATTCATAGTAAACATCAAAACACTTACCTCATAATATATCTCATAATACAAAACAAAAAAAATATAAATATTAACTAAATAAAAATTTTATTAAAATTTTATTATACAATTTTTTTAATATTATATACAAAGTTTTAAAAAGAAAAATAAAAAAAAAACAAAAATAAACACTCCATCCATTCTATTAATGTGAGTATGGCAGACAACCCATATCCGCATTATTTAAATAACAAATGACATATTAGTCAATTTAAACTTTTTGTTTTTTCCCACATCACATATGGACGATATACACCACATTTATTCTTTCGTTTTACTTCATAATTATACAGTTGTTATGTTTTGTTAGATGATAGCACGTCACATCCGAATGGTTACCCCCATATATTTTTTGTTTTTGTTTCATCTAATGAATATGTCTTGTTTGATTATGATATATGAATATTTACAAGGAAAAATGTGACTTAGTTGTTGTAAGTGGTCTATTTTCATTTAATGATTTTAATAAAATTTGAAAAATGTAATTTAGTTGTTGCAAGTGGTATTATTTTTATAAAATTTATTTATATATTTAGGAATGTAAATTTTTATGATTCATATTAAATTATTGAAAAAAGTTTTTTTGGAAAATTATAGTAGAATTTAGAGAATAGATGCATTTCCAACTATTAAGTGTAGTTCATTATCAAAAAATTTAATGAAATTTGATAATGAATTATACTTAATATTTCGAAATATACCAATTCTCTAAATTCTAATGTAGTTTTCGGAAAAAAACTTTATTAAACAAATCTCTAATTAACTAACGGCTAATTAATTTATCATTAAAATTTTAATTCTTAATTAACTAACAACTAGTTCTTTTATTTATTTTTATTAAAATAAAAATTTCGCAATTCTCTTTAATAAAATTGTTTATTTAATTAATTAATTTATTATTAAAAAATTTAATTCCTAATTAACTTTCAATGGCTATTTTTGGGCAATAATGCATCTCCACTATTTATTCATCAAGATCGATTTGTTTCTCCACCTTGTCGTAAGTATGAACCACATTAACTGGTTCATGCATCTCCACTATTTATTCATCAAGATCGATTTGTTTCTCCACCTTGTTGTGAGTATGAACCACATTAGGTAAGTTGGATTCGACCAAATCCTAATAATATGATTAATCCAAAAGCATTTTATTTAAAATATCTAATATTTTATTTAAATTTTTATATTATAATAATTTTTTGAAAAAATAAATATTATAAAATATATTAATTTTAAAATAAATAATTTAAATTTTAAAAAATAAATAATATAAATATAAAATCAAAATTTCTCAATATATTTATTTTAAATTTTTTTATATTATATTATATTTGAAAGTCCCTCAAATTTAATGAGGAAAGTTCAACCAATCAATTCAACTTATTTTAAAACTATATATCATATTCATAATTTCATTTAGAAACTCTTCTAACTCCTTGATAGAGTTCTGCATTAATTTCAACCATATATATAATGTATAATTTAAATTATTCAATACATATTTAATTTTCTACCGATATCGATTGATATCGAATTATCATGATTTTAAATTGAGTAAACATTTATCAGGAATAAGGATGATATGATATGACATAATTAAATTAAACTAACCACCATATCTGCATTGAAGAGGCTAAGGTCTTAGCCAAGATTGATCATTTTCATCATCGTAAGTTAAGAGAGGCCATTGAAATTGAAAAAAGGCCCGTTAATCTCAATAGAGATGACGGTTGGAATATAAGCAGGTGTTGGATTCCTGCCTTATATTCTTAATTTATATTTTTTTATTATTTTTTAATATATATATATATATATATATTATTTATTTATTTATTTTTATTTTTATTTTATATTTTTTAATTTTTAATTAATTAATTAATTAATTTTATTATTTTTATATTATTTATTTATTTTTATTTTTATTTTTATTTTGGTTTTTATTTTTATTTTTATTATTTTTATATTTTTTATATTTTTATATTTTTTATTTTTTATTTTTTATTTTTATAATAGTTAAATTTTGAATAGTCAATTAACGATATTAAAAAATAAAAAAATTAATTAATTAATTAAAAATAAAAAATATTATTTTACTTTATTTTTTATTTATTTATTTATTTATTTTTAAATAAATAAATAAATAAATATTTTAATATCTTACTAAATGTTACCATTTTTAATTTTATTGATTTAACTATTTTTAGTTTTGTTTTTATTTATTTATTTTTATTTTATTTTATTATTTTTATTTTTATTTTTATAAAAAAAAAATTAATAGAATTTTAATTTAATTTAATAATATATAATTAATTTGAATATTCAAACTAACCGTTTCAAATTGTAATTAATATTTAAATTAGTAGAACTACTTTTATTTGTATTATTTTGTTTTAATTAATAAAACTAGCCGTTGTGGATTTCATAGTCAATTTCGATGTTTTGTCTGTTTTCTTTGCATCTCCTACATCTATTTAAACTTATCGACTGATCTGATCTCTCACCTAGTCCTGATGATGAACCACACGGGTCGACTGTATTCATGATAATGTGATTATTACCGAAAGATTTCTACAGTTTATGTTTGCTTATTTGGTTATAAACAATCATAATTATTATAATTATAATTATAATTTATATTTAATAATATTTTTTTATTAATTAATATTAAAATTTATAAAAATAATTATGATATTTAATATTTTTTATAATAAAATTTATAGATATTTTTAAATTTATAATTTAATGATTATTAATATTTATTAAAATATAATTTAATTATTTAATTTATTTTAAAATTTTGTATTTTATTCAAAGAATTTAAGAAAAAAGTTTTTTTAAATGATTGTAGTTTTGATAAGTTAAAACTTGGGAAAATTGAGATTATAATAAATATTTAGAAAATCTAATTTGAATAAGGTTTGGAAGGAATGATTGTTTTTTTAAGCTTGGTTACACTACTCATTAGAATTGATGACCTTACATAACTAGGGACCTTACATAACTAGGGTATTATTAATACACACAATCCCTAACTATTCTAAATCTCATGAAGGAATAATTGTATTCTCTCCACCTAAATTTAATATCTATAACATGCTGAATTCAAATTAAACATATTATTGTAATGAATTTCAACATCATTATTATACCACTTAAAACCTTATATATATATATGGGCAATGTAATCATCACTTCAATTTAGTGGTATCTTTATTCAATTATTATGTTTTTTACTCAAATGGTTTTGGTAAGTTTGGTAGTGGTAAGGCTACATCATGGTTAAGTCCAAAAATAACACTTGAACGGGCTACTTAACATCTAGAAGTGCGTTAACAACTCACATCACTTGTCTATCCAAAACCCAATGGACAAAAAAAATATGTATTTCATTTTCCCTCTATATAATACTAATTAATTAATTAATATCTTATATTTGCAAAGAGAATTGGTTAATTATAATGTATAAATTTCAAATATTTTTATATGGATATTATTTGGACATAATTATTTTTTTCCAAATAATTGTATAAACAAAACATAATGATTTTTTTAATGTATAGATTGAAGGAATCTACCAAAGGTGGAAAGGGATCAAATCTCTTTTCACTCTAAAAGAGCTCTATACCTCAAGGGATTTGATTTATGGGCTTGTAGATCTAAAGTTAAGATGAATCTAAGTTGGCATTTTCCCCTTTAAATAGACTATATTCCACATAATGTGATGGATAAATAAATTATTTTTATTTTAATGTATGAATATAAGACATTACAACATCTCTTTATATTTGACATTTCATAAATTTTCTTTTATTTAAATTTTTTCTTATATTTACGAATACTTTTTATTAATACACATTTGTAAAACAATGATTTTTTTATTAACATATAAGTTACCATATATTAATAAGAAAAATATACCCTGTTACTAATATAATATTCATTTCTTCTAAAATAAATATACTAGTATATATAACATGTCATATTAATTCTAACCCATAACTTTATGCATGAACTAGCTCCACTCCGATATGAAATTGACATTATTGCCTAAGGTTTCTTATTTCAATTTAAGGTGGATGAGGATCAGTTGATTTTTATTTTTATTTTATAATTGATGACATAGATTGATTTTCAAGGGAATATGCTTAGCATATGCCTATCAACGATTGTAGTGTGTTACAAAATTTGTTTGGTTGCATTGACTTTTAACAAATTTTAAAAATTAGATTATTCCTCCATGATAAGTTCCTCGTTATTATTTATAACATTGATTTATGTAGAAATTATATGCACTAAGCATGCATATGTCCCAGATTCACCTAATCTCACACTATTTAACTTTATGCAAGATACTGAATCATTCCATTGTTAATCTTTTGCGGAAAAATTAATTGCACACACATGTAAAGCATAAATAAAAATAATCGCACATAACACAGTTGTTTTTAACCGGGAAAGCCTGAAGCTGAAAACCCAAACTATATATTATGTATCATGGAATCATATGAAAATCCTCATACAAAGCTTATCAAGCTCTCAGTATAGTACAATCGACATACACTAATCAGGAACAATCTTGCAAATCCATGCACCGATCTCTGCCTCCTGCTAGCCTGCCTCCACTGCGCAATCCCTGTTGAAGAATAGCTCTGAATGAATTCGAATTACTCTTGTCTTGACTGTGCAATCCTCATTGGAAACTCCAATGTGTGTGTGATGCAATCAATGCATCTCTATAATCACCACAGATAGTCCATCTTGCCCTTTCACCTACCTCTCCACTGGGTCTTCACTGAAACTGCCATGCACTGTAGTTAACTGCTGTATTGTTTAGTTGATTAATGAGTTATTATTTGTGAGTTAATTAACTAATTAATTCACTCCACTCTCACTAGTGTATCATTCAGTTAGACTAGATACAACTAGCTCAACTGAGTTAAACTGAATACAACTCCATAACTACTCTTCCAACTATGTCATAACTCTGCCACTTGAGTTCTAATTGAGTCCTCCATGCATTAGCTCCAGTAAACCCTTAGGAAGTGCGTAATTCCCTCAGTCCACTGATGTTCCACATCTGTGCACTGAAACAAAGTGCTCCAAGATAATAAGTTGTTGTCTAGAGTCTGATTATTATTAAGAGCTAATAATAATTGACATGCATATATTTTTAGATCAGCGATCTGTAAATAGACTTCGCCCAATATTCTAAAAATAGAATTCCATCTATTTTTCCAACTTGATCAACCATCCACAAATAGCATCCTGCAACTTTTGAAATATGATCATCATGTCTAAAAATAGACTTGCGCCAAAAATAGCCTGCGGGCCCACTTAGTGAAGGCGACTCTTTTCACTAAGCTCGTCATCTTGTTGAATCTCAACACTTCCTCTCAACAAGATAGGGATTACCCTTCACCCCGATCCTGCCTCTATGGTATTCAAATTTGCTCTTGGTGAGCGCCTTCATCAGAATATCTGCATCCTAATCCTCCGTAGGAATGTACTGAAGCAACATGATCTTCTGCTACACACAATCTCTGATATGATGGTACTGGATATCAATATTTTTAGATATATCATGAAACAAAGGATTAACCAAGAGTTTAATGCAACTCTGATTATCACAATGTATCACTATGGGATCTAAATGTGAACCAAACAAACCAACTAGGATCTTCCTCATCCAGATAGCCTCATATGCAGCTTGACTTGCTGCCATGTATTATGCTTCTACTAAACTGAGTGCCACGGATCTTTGTTTCTTGCTGTACCAAGAAACTGCCATAGATCCGATACTGAAAATCCCTCTTGATGTGCTCTTTCTATCTATTAGGCTTCCTGCCCCATCTGCATCCATGAAGCCATGCAACTTCACCTCATCCGTTTGTCTGTACCATAAACCATACTCAGATGTGCCCCTGAGATATCTCAGGACATGCTTGCCTGCCTTCCAAAAGAGCTTGGTAGGCTTAACCATCGCTTGTGAAAGCTGGTTCACCACATAGCATATGTCCGGTCTTGTATTGACTAAATACATGAGCAAACCCACCAACTATCGATAAACAGTGGCATCCACTACCTCTACCGATGTAGCATCCTCTTTCTTCCAATTTCCTGGAAGAGGAGTGTCGATAGGCTTGCAACCTTGCATGTGAAACTTCTCTAGTATCTCCTGAGCATACTTGCCTTGAGACACAAACAGTTCACCTTCTCGCTGCCATATTTCCAATCCAAGGAAATAATGAAGGAGGCCCAAATCCTTCATCTCAAACTCCTTTGCAAGATCTGCCTTGCATGAGTGTATCAACTGCTCATCACCTATTAGTATTAAATCATCAACATAAAGTATAATGATTAAAAGCTTACCCTCCACCACAATCTGGTACAAGTTTGCATCCGCCTCACTCTTGGTGAACCCAAGTCTAGTGAAATAGTTGTCGATCCGAGAGTACCAAGCACGGGGTGCTTGTTTCAACCCATACAGCGCTCTTTTGAGCCTGCACACATGTGAATCACTGCTGAAGATCTCAAATCCTTCAGGCTGCTTAATGTACACCTCTTCCTCAATGATCCCATTAAGGAACGCAGTCTTCATATCCATCTGATGAATGTGCCAACCCATCTGCGCTGAGAGAGCAAGGATGGTCCGTATGGAAGAATACCGTGCGACAGATGCAAAGGTTTCTTCGTAGTCAATCCCCTCGATCTGTGAGAAGCCTCGGGAAACAAATCTTGCCTTATACTTCTCGACACTCCCCTCAGCAGCTTTCTTTACCTTGTATATCCATCTTGATGCTACAACTGATTTTCCCACCGGCCTTGGAACAATCTCCCAGCACTGTTTCTAACAATGGAGTCATACTCCTCCACCATGGCATCTACCCATGTGGGCTTCTACACTGATTCTTCGAAAGAAGATGGCTCTGTCACGATACACTTGCTCATAAGAGCCATGTATCCAACAAATTGGCCAGGTGACTGTCTCTGTCTGCGGTGTGATGTAGGGACTCCTACATTCTGTGCCGCATCAAGCTTCAGTCTCTTAGCTTCTGTGGTACAATTTCTGCCTTGTCTGATGTTTGGTTCTGCATGAGTGGACTCCTCCACTCCATGAATCTCCTCCTATGGCTGATCCACATCTAGAGGCTCATCTTTGGGAATAAGAAGTTCCTCCTCCACATGCAAGTGTGGCTCCCTCTCCAGCGACAACTACATGGCTTTCACCTCATTGAATTTTCTATCCCGTCGCATGTCAAAAGTCACCCGAATGTCTGGAAAATACACAGGATAATTATGGGGTGTTTCTGTGTACCCCACAAATATCCCAACTTCTGCAATCAGCTCCAGCTTCTTCTTGGCATCCTTCGTCACATGAATGTAAATAGGTGAGCCAAAAATCTTCAAATGAGAAATATCAGGCTTCTTACTAGTAAAGGCTTTTTCAGGTGTACTCATGCCAAGTACTCTATGAGGACAACAGTTTTGCACATAAACCGCAGTGTTGCATGCTTCCACCCACAAGTGCATTGGTAGGCCCTGGTCATGCACCATCGCTCGTGTAGCACCCACGATCATTTTGTTCTTCCTCTCCGCAATCCCATTATACTGTGGGTTATAAGGCACTATGAGTTGTCTTCGAATTCCTTCTTTTATACAGAAGTCTTTGAATTCACCCGATATGTATTCACCACCATTATCGCTCCGTAGAGATTTCACTTGCTTCCCCGACTCCTTCTCCACCAATGCCTTGAACTCACAAAACTTTGAGAATGTTTCACTCTTCTTCTGCATGAAGAAGATCCAGCATCTACGAGAATAGTCATCAAAATATATAACATAATACCTTTGTTTTGCTATTTAAGCAACTCAGAAAGGTCCACACATGTCTGTGTGAATTCTCTCCAGGATCACCGAAGCACGGTTCTCCTTCTCATGAAAGGTGGTCTTCACAAACTTACCCATAGTACATCCCTTTCACTGATCTGACTACGCAAGAGTACCATTGGGAAGTCCAGTAGAAATCTACTGCAAAATATTCAAAGCGCCATGGTGAAGATGGCCTAATCTCCTGTGCCATAATTCACCCTCATCCCGGCTCACCACTTCTTCTGCTTTACCCACCATTGCAACACAACCATCTACCTCCAACTTGTAGAGATTCTTAATTCAAACCCATATCTTCTTGGTTTGACCCATTTTTTTATGTCGAAGGAAGGCTTTTCCGTCACTGAAAACAACATCATAACCTCTGTCTTCTAGCATTGCGACTGAGACCAAGTTCTTCTTCAGACCTAGAACATGCATAACATTCTTCAAAAAGAATGGATTATCAGACTCCCTCTCAAAGGTAATGGTCCCATTTCCAGTCGCACTGTACCGACCATCATCACCCATCTCTATATGCATCTGGAGGTCCTTCTCCTCCAAGTCACTAAACAACTCTTTGTCTCCCATCACCAAGCATGCGATCAAAGAGAAATCAAGTTCAAATTGCAATGCTAAGGCCTCTCCAGCTGCAGATCCAGCAGCCTTCTTGTTCTTCTTCTTCTGTGGACAGTTAGTGGCGAAATGTCCATGTTCGTGACAGTGAAAAAACTTCACTTTGGACAAATCCTGCTTCTTTCCTTTAGCATCAGATTTTGAAGGATGTTTCTTCCCCTTCCCTTTCCTTGATTTGGTATCCAAAGCACAATTCTCTTCATCTTCATTCTTTGATGAAGATCCATCCCTGGTACCCCGCCTTATCTCCTCCTGCACAAGATCCGACCAAAGTCGCTCCCATCCTGGCAGTTTCTCCCGTCCACTGATAGAGTCTTCGTAGCTATGCCAACTCTTCGGAAGCCCAAGGAGAGCCAAGCTCACCAAGTATTCATCATCAATAGTAACCCCCACACTTCGCAGTTCATCCTTGCAGTGGAAAAACCTCGTGAGGTATTTTGGAATACTATCGCCTTTCTCCATTTTTATTTTTCTGAGCTTGTCTTTAAGTGCCAACTTCCTCTAGTCACTTCTGCTTTGGAACAAGTCTGTCAAAGCCTTCCACATCAATAATGGAGTGGCTTTCCCGTGAAGGCTGGACACAATATGGTCCTTCACACCTTCCAACATAATCCTTCTCGTCTTTGCTGTCTTCTTTTGCCATGCATCAAGTAATGCAACATCGCTAGATCTCGGCTTAGGAACATCACTATCGATGAACTCCTTCAGTCCATTATCCTTTAACACTGTCTCCATCCTATCCTTCCAGGCTATGTAATTCAAGCTCCCATCAAGGGCATACTCCAATCGCAACCCATTGAAAGCCATTTCAATGTATACTCAACTTCTGCACCAAGAATCTTCTGTAGCAAATTCGAATTGTCCACCAGCACAAGCTCACTTTACAATTGCAATCTACAATTAACAATTGTCTGATACCATGTAGAAATTATATGCACTAAGCATGCATATGTCCTATATTCACCTGATCTCACACTATTTAACTTTATGCAAGATACTGAATCATTCCACTGTTAATCTTTTGCGGAAAAATTAATTGCACACACATGTAAAGCATAAATAAAAATAATTGCACATAACACAATTTTTTTTAATCGGGAAAGCCTGAAGCTAAAAACCCCAACTATATATTATGTATCATGGAATCATATGAAAATCATCATACAAAGCTTATCGAGCTCTTAGTATAGTAAAATCATCATACACTAATCAGGAACAATCTTGCAAATCCATGCACCGATCTCTGCCTCCTGCTAGCCCGCCTCCACTGCATAATCCCTGCTCAAGAATAGCTCTGAATGAATTCGAATTACTCTTGCCTTGACTGTGCAATCCTCATTGGAAACTCCAATGTGTGTGTGATGCAATCAATGCATCACTATAGTCACAATAGATAGTCCATCTTGCCCTTTCACCTACCTCTCCACTGGCTCTTCACTGAAACTGCCATGCACTGTAGTTAACTGTTGTATTGTTCAGTTGATTAATGAGTTATTATTTGTGAATTAATTACCTAATTAATTCACTCCACTCTCACTAGTGTATCAATCAGTTAGACTAGATACAACTAGCTCAACTGAGTCTAACTGAGTTAAACTGAATACAACTCCATAACTACTTCTTCCAACTGTGTCATAACTCTGCCACTTGAGTTCTAACTGAGTCCTCCATGCATTAGCTCTAGTAAACCCTTGGGAATTGCGTAATTCCCTCAGTCCACTGATGTGCCACATCTGTGCACTAAAACTTTTTGCAAGATACTGAATCATTCCACTGTTAATCTTTTGCGGAAAATTAATTGCACACACATGTAAAGCATAAATAAAAATAATCGCACATAACACAGTTGTTTTAACCAGGAAAGCCTGAAGCTGAAAACCCCAACTATATATTATGTATCATGGAATCATATGAAAATCCTCATACAAAGCTTATCAAGCTCTCAGTACAGTACAATCGTCATACACTAATCAAGAAAAATCTTGCAAATCCATGCACCGATCTCTACCTCCTGCTAGCCTGCCTCCACTGTGCAATCCCTATTGAAGAATAGCTCTAAATGAATTTGAATTACTCTTGCCTTGACTGCGCAATCCTCATTGGCAACTCCAATGTGTGTGTGATACAATCAATGCATCACTATAGTCACAACAGATAGTCCATCTTGCCTTTTCACCTACCTCTCCACTGGGTCTTCATTGAAACTGCCATGCATTGTAGTTATTTGTTGTATTGTTCAGTTGATTAATGAGTTATTACTTGTGAATTGTCACTAAGTGATTACTCCTCCTCCACTGGTGGTTATCATTCTAAGTTAGACATAGATCTTAACTAATAACTGAGATCCATAGTTAAACTGAAATGTTGTCATACTCTCTAACTGTTATATAACTTCTGCCTCTATTATTTAGTCCTCATACAATTAACTCAAATTAAACCTGAGATGTCATAATTCCTGATCCTTTGATGTTATCATGGTGTTTTGAAACAAGGCTCCAAGAGAATAAGTTGTTGTTTAGTGTCTGATTATTATTAAGAGCTAATAATAATCGACATGCATCTATTTTTAGATCAAAGATCTATAAATAGACTTCGCCCAATATTCTAAAAATAGAATTTCATCTATTTTTCCAACTTGATCAACCATCCACAAATAGCATCCTGCAACTTTTGAAATATGATCATCATGTCTAAAAATAGACATAATCTAAAAATAGGCTTGCGCCAAAAATAGCCTGTGGGCCCACTTAGTGAAGGCGACTCTTTTCACTAAGCTCATCATCTTGTTGAATCTCAACAATTTATATATAAGAAAATTTTATGTAGCAAAATGATCCATTTTACAATTATATGTGTAATTCTCTTTTTACCTCAAGTTAAAGTTGTTTGACTCATAACCTTTTTATACATGGCTAATCAGGTAATTGTATGCATTGGTAAGGTATTCTTTGTGTTGCAATAGTTTTTTTTGTTATATTTATAAAGCCTTAGGCTATATCAACCACATTAATATTTTTAATGTGGCTGCATTTGTTATAAGACTTTCCAAAAAAACTATGAATGACTGGATTACCTCAAATGATTTAATATTTAAAAAAAAGACCCAAAATAATTATCTATATAAATATATTAATCTTCCAACATTGTTGAAAAGGAAAATAAAAATTGATTATTTTTAATAAAAGAAAAAACAAAACAACTTAAAAATTGTAGATAGATGGAAAATCTTTTGAAATAATCACATCATTAGGATTTGGTCCTAATGATGTGATTATTCCAAAATATTTTCTATCTATCTACATTATGGATCACAAAAGTCTTAGATCTAACCTAAAAATTGGGCAACAAATATTTTTAGAATCAATCGTCCTTATAGATACAACACTACCAGGGTGAACATTTATAATACTGTATAAAATTTGACTCACATTGTAAGCATGTTTACTTTCATATGCCTTATGTTCACTTTCAGTATGACATTGTTTAGGGAGGTCACAATTTTGCTTGTTCTGATGATGAAATTCTCACCTGAATTCAATGAAATTTTTTTCAAGAAATCCAACCTTAGGAGTATTTAAATCATTTCTTTAATAATAAAAATGAATTTAGTATCAAAAACCCTAGGCCACCCAAAATCCTGAAACTTCACAGCTATAACCTAGATTTCCAAAAATTTCTGAAAATTTCCATTATTTTCCAAACAAAATTATGACATACTGAGATATTAAATGCATTCATACATAACAATGAGAGTCAAGGGTCCCCTCCCATCCCCTCTCTTCCCCTCGCCTCTACTTCTTTTTCACATCTTAGAAGTCAAAGTGGCTCTATATAAATTAAATGACTAAAAAATTGATAAACATCAACTATAGTAAACATTAAAACACTTATCTCATAATTACGCCGTAAGGCGTATTTATTTGAAATGAACTTTGCTACCTGCCTATGTGTACAATTGGTGATCGTGAGATCTGTTGTTAGACGATTGAAAGAAGATGAGCCGTGGATATAAAACAGTTAAAAAAACTAACATAACCCAAAACCTTAATCAGTCAGTTATTCGCTGAAGAATGGGGAGGGAGCCCGATTACAGAGCAAGACTTCAGCGCTTTACGCCCTGAAGGTCATTCATGGCAATCCCGATGAGACTGTGAGGCGGCAAATAATCCGAGAGATGGAGATTCTGAAGAAGACGGAGTCGCCGTATATCGTGAAATGCCACGGGATCTTCGAAAAGGGGGA
Source organism: Pinus albicaulis (assembly GCA_034641835.2). Taxonomy (NCBI): domain Eukaryota; kingdom Viridiplantae; phylum Streptophyta; class Pinopsida; order Pinales; family Pinaceae; genus Pinus; species Pinus albicaulis. Next base: position 51,947 of record JAXQQM020065067.1, read on the forward strand.
AGAGATCCACTTCGTATTGGAGTACATGGACGGAGGCTCGCTGGAACAGAGGAGATCCGGCATGATGTCGGAGAAATTCTTGGCGCAGGTCGCAAGGCAGGTCTTGGAGGGCTTGAAATATCTGCACCGTCACAATTGTGCACAGAGACATAAAGCCCTCAAATCTGCTCATAAACAAGAAACAAGAAGTGAAAATTGCAGACTTTGGGGTTAGCAGAATTCTGTCTCAGACATTGGATCCCTGCAATACTTATGTCGGTACCTGTGCTTACATGAGCCCAGAGAGATTCGACCCCGAGACCTACGGTGGACGGTATGACGGATACGCGGGCGATATATGGAGCTTGGGGTTGAGTCTGCTGGAGTGCTATATAGGGCATTTCCCGTTTCTGGCGCCCGGGCAGAAACCAGACTGGCCAGCCCTGATGTGCGCAATCTGTTATGGAGATCCACCGTCTCCTCCTCCCACGGCGTCTGCCAATTTCCGGAGCTTTATCAATTGCTATCTGCACAAGGATGCTCGCAACAGATGGACTGCTGCTCAGCTGTTGGGTCATCCCTTTATTCTCTCCAGCTCCCCCCAGGCACTCTCCATACCCATGCAAAGGCTCAGTATCTAATCCAATCTCTGCCACGGCCAAATTACTATGCACAGAGGAGATGGAATAAAACAACATTTGTATCATCTGATTGATTGTTAAATAATTTGGGTATATCTGGTCCAGGACCTGGGATCTCTGTGTATTTAATCACTCTACTTCTTATTCTTTTATCAGTTTACAGTCACTCATTCAGCCCCTGCTCACATAGTTTATGGTGGCTTGTATTCTTCAGGAAAAATTTTGGATATAATATTGAGTTTTGGGATTTGTATTTTTTTATATAATAGTGAGTTTCGTCTGAGTAAATGGAGTCATGTTCAATTATACTGATCTGACCATTTGCAAGTGATATAAATCCTTCCTTTTCTTATGGGGGCTGCAATTAAATCAGAAATTTCTGTAGAAGATTGAACTCATCAACTTTCAAATTTATTTTGTAGGCAGAAACCAGACTGGCCAGCCCTGATGTGCGCAATCTGTTATGGAGATCCACCGTCTCCTCCTCCCACGGCGTCTGCCAATTTCCGGAGCTTTATCAATTGCTGTCTGCACAAGGATGCTCGCAACAGATGGACTGCTGCTCAGCTGTTGGGTTATCCCTTTATTCTCTCCAGCTCCCAAGGAAGGCAGTCTCAGCAACTGCATTCACTGTGACTGGAGTAGTGAACAAGTTCCTGACCGTGGTTATCAATGTGCTGATCTGGGACAAGCATGCCAGTAATGTTGGTCTTACATTCCTCCTTATGACTATTATTGGTGGGGTGTTCTATCAGCAATCTGTGACCACTGCTCCTCCTCCTCAGATTGACAGCGGGATGAGTAAGCAGATGGAAGGTTTGAAGGATCATGAAGATGCTGATATGAGCGATGAGGAAAAAGGCCTTATGAGAAAGTCTTCTGGAATTTAATTGGCTGTCAAGAAACCTGAGGCGATGAAAATTGGACCGGTGATTCTTAATAGGCCAAGTATATGTACTCTCTTATCTCTAACATGATAACCAATGACTCTGTCATAAAGAAGACCTGGTACACATTGCCCATGCGTATTTGTCCCTTTCATTATTTTGTCATCAGACATCATTCACAGCATCCCTCGCGAAAGAACTTGCCTTGCAATTACGAAAAGGGTCTGGAATGGTCTCTACTCAATACTTTTTTATTATTTTTGTCCACAAAGATTCTTTTGTGAACATGCCAGCCTTGGCAATTTTACGTTGATGTATTTTGGAGGTAGCAGAAAAAATCATTTAAATTACCATGGAAGCTAAGCAAAAATGATGTTTATTATTCTATTGAAACTTAGATCCATGCCATTGATGGAAATACTTTTAATTAGTCTCATCTTTTAGGGACCTGTAGGGTTTGAAGATGCATAATTCTTATTTTCATTGCTTGCTATTTTACTGTTAACCGATGTTAAGTTCTCACTGAACATCTGTTTCTTTTATTTAACTTGTGGATCCCTTACACTGAGAATGAGGTCAAATGTGGCATGATGTCATGTATTCACTTGGGTATAGGAGCACTGTAATTTGTCTATTTTATATTGTGGAAAACAAGTAGATTGCAATGGAGAAAACTTACTGTGCTTCTGCCTCTATGGGCTCTCTTTATTGTTTCAAAGCTCTTAAAAGTTAGATTGGATCAGAGTGTTCGAGTTAAGTTCATTGTTACACGGAACGTGTTCCCAAGGGTAGAGATGCACTCCTATACTCCCCACACTACCAGAATGTGGGTAGTCCAAGGGGATGCTACCCCACATCCTCTTTTTTGGGAGAAGCAAGGAAATGCAATAGGGAATGCCCCCTAATAAAAAAGGATGTTCCCACCCTTTCTTGTTACCATTCCTTTATCTTTTCTGTTCTATTTCTTTACTTAAACTTTTAAACATTATTATTAACTATTTTAGAATGCTTAAGAGTGGTTCCAACTTCATTGGACTTCACATGGAGAAAGTAGAATTTTACATCTCATTTAGTATTGAGCAGATTTAACAGTTTTCAGGATTTTAGGAATGGCAGGATTGCAATGTTTCCATTGGATTCCGTCATATAAGAGAGTATGAGATTGGGCATTTAATCAAGAAGACCTAGCCCTCTATTTACGTTGATGTTGTTGTGTTGATTGTTGAACTCCCCTGTCATGATTTTAACAAAAATGTATCCTTCAGTCAAGCCAATATTACCAATGAGGCATGTTAAGCTTTTTAAACCATATTTTAAGGTTTGGACTAGGTAATTTCATCAAAATCGGAGGTTGATGACTGATGTTCCTGGAGTATTGGAGTATTGGAGTATTGTTTTAATAATATGTAACTATGTGTTGTAGCGTGATGTTTTTTATTTTCTACAGTCTGAAGGCAATTTAGAGCCTTAATATCGATGTATTTCATTTTGGATATGTATCTCAATTCACACTTGGTGTGCCATTTTACTATATTCACACTTATTACTCAATGCTATACATGAGTAAACTTTACATATTTGGTATCTAATGCTTTGGATTTATATTGATGGACAGTGAATCTATCTATCTATCCATCTGTCTATATTCACAATTAAATCTTGTATGTTTTATGTATTTCTAGACCGGTTCATCAGGTTCACCAGCCAGTTCTGGTTCGATACCAGACCTCAACTGGTTCTGATTCAGGTAAGTTTAGTTACATAATTATGAATGCTATTGGTGCATTGTTATGTATAAAATCTTAATGAATTATGTATGAGTCTTCATATATTTTAATTTGTATGTCTTCTTTTTTCAGACAGGGTCCCTATGTTGGATACCCCAATGTCCCCTATGACGTTTACTAGAATTAGAGGGTTGCTTCCACGTATACCCCAAATGTGTTCCCCCTTTTCTGCATCCTGGAAACTTGGTGAAACATTGGTTTACTTCTCTACACTGCTTTCTTCATCAATTTCAGATTTGTAGGAAATAAAATATGAATTGTTGGCATCAATTATTTTCTGCTTTGATAGTAGATCCTTGTTTTGTGTTATTGCATTGCACCAAAAAACCTTTCGTATTTTATGGCTATGGCATAAACGTGTTTGTTTTTCATATATTAATGAGCTATCTGATTCTTTATTTTGCAAATAACCAGCAATTCTTTTTTCTCCAACCACATTATAATGTGGGGACAGTCCAGCCCAGTGTTTGAATTCTTGTTTCTGAACAAATATCGGATGTTTGGTCTCTTAAAAGATTGCGTATGTCTTGGGAGAAAGGATCTATTGGTTGAGGGTTGCATATTGGCGGTTATTATTGCAGGTTATGTTCTAGTGAACAGTTCCATATTACGGGGAACCTGGTATTCTATGACTGCTCATTAGGTTTATGATCACCAGTTTATTCACTAAATAATGCAGAGACGCTTGATCTACCTCTACTGCCATTTAAACACTTTCAATAAACACTTATTGGCTAGGACTGAGTAAGGGGACCTCATTTCTTTTGATGACGCTCTTTGACAAGTTTTCGGAGGTTTTATAGTGATTGAAGATGAGAAGTAGACGTCTTATTGGTCCATAAAGAAGTTCCTGTGGACATGTTACTATTTTTACCTTTTCCATTTAAGATTTAAAATCTTATATTTGAACAATGCTGGATCATTTGAATTTTGTAAAGATATTTATATTTCTCTGTCTGTTTTCCTTTGAATCTCTGTTTTATGTTGCAAGCTGAGTAACCGGATACGTCTTTAGGGGCCCTGTGTTTGTATCTTGCGTATTAGACATGTGACATGCTAGGACATGTGTTCAACGTGTGTCCTAGAACATGAAACATGCCAAACATGTATTGGACACATGCCCTAGACCTGCCTTGACATGTTGGACATGAAGGCATGAAAAATATGCGTTTCCTGATGATATGGTGATCCTCTCGAGTCATTCTCCACACCAACAAATGCAAATCTTGGGTCGGATATAGAAGTGGAGGATGGAGGAAAGAACAGTGGCAGTTGTAGTGATTTTGATGTTTTTGTCATGGTGGAGGACTATTGGCAATGATGAGTTCTGAGATTTTTTCATCTACGGTTCTAGTATCTACCCTAATTTGTATTTTCCATTGGCATTATCACCTATAGTACCAGTGACTCGGTATCCGTGTAATATTTTTTCATTTTGATGACATCAAATGACTTAATGAGAAATTGCAGTTTATGATCTAACTTCTAAACTTTTATTTTATGACACATGTATTGAATATTCCAAGTTCTTGTGGGTTTGATCATGATTGATGTAGTAACTAGACATATCAATATTTCATAAATGTTCTAATTTCTAAAACAGGTTTGAACTTATGTCTCTATTTCATTTTTTATATTTGTAATTTGTATTTTTTCTTAATTGATATCATTCTTTTTTATCTATATATGTCTATAAAACATGTCCTTATTGTCATATGGCATATGGGACTGGAGTACATGGTGATATTCATGGAAGAATAACCGAGTTAAATGGTTGAATTTTGAGATTGTACATCATGCCATGCATATCAAAACATTAGGACACCCTGTTAAATTATCAATTCAAAATGTTTTCAAACCATGAGAAATCTTGAACATATACAATCTTTTCTATGTTTCTTATTATCACGATTCTATCATGTAAGGATCATAATATGAAATTATGAATGAAGTGTAACATTAAGTAATTTGGATCATTCCAGTTCCCACTTTATGTCAATCAGGTGAGATTATACTGGATGAGCTGTGCCGACTTTTTGATTGAGAGCATGCTCACAGCAGGTTTGGTTGATTCATTTGATGTTGTCACGCAGATCATGAAAAGGCTAAAAGGCTAAAGTCAAATACCTCCCTTATTTTATCTCTTTGTTGCAGTTTCCAATAGTGGACTTACAACAAACTCTAACCTAGGATCCTGCACCAATAGTAAATACCAACTTTAACAAGACCATATTGTATTGTTGTTACTAATAAGTATTATCATATAACTGCAGACGGGTTAGCCTTGTTCTGTAGAATAGATGTTCTAGGGTGATGTTTCCTCATTAATGGTTATGTAACTTGTTGCTAGAGCTTCAGGAGCTTTTAGGTCTTTGCACATTTGTTTGCCAGTACAACGCAATGCTTGAAATGCATCTAGCCCTTTTCACTCTTGATTCCTCTCCTATCAAAATATCCTTCACATGTCAAGAAAGACCCCAAGAGCAGATATGTAAGAAAATTAAAAATAGTGATAGTGATATTATATAAGGTGCACTTGTCCACCAAGGAGAACATACCGTCCCTCGTTCCAATCAAATCTAGTGTAAGGACTGTACACCAGAACAAAGTACTATTCACTAGACTATACAACCTGTGGATGACCAGAAGAGCATATAACTGGCAGATTCCAGTGCAAACATACCAAGATCAATTCTGAAGAATTTGGTTTATAGACCTATTATGAATTCTGGGTTGGAGTTCGTGCTTAAGCACAATCCCACTGTAAACAGACAATTTTTGTAGCATCCTTATGAGCAGGTTTTATGGGCATTTGCAACTGACTGCAAAATGATTATGTTAGTACATGGATAGAACCCAGGGAAACTTAAAGGTGGTTGTCTTAAATTGAAGATTTGATTATTTCAAGCAAATTCTGTAGCTATAGACAAAATTGCAGCTATTAAACATGGCAGGCCTTCAAAAAATGCGATGTTTCGTTCATTTCATAACTTGTTACCTCAGCTGTCACATATCATTATTGCTTTGCCGCCTTTTTAGTGATTGTGATACAAACTTGTTTGTGTCATCAGATGTGTTTTTACATCAAGATTTGGTAGACTAATGCAAATTTGCACAAGAAAGCTGGGTTTCTTATTACGTCCAAGATGTTGAGTTCATGGCCTGAATTTATAGCTTTTTTCCCTGGATAATCGCTTTATTTACTTAGCTCATTATTGCTGTCGTAGGAGCAAGCGCTGAAAAATAAGTCACTTTACATCCATGTCAAATTGTTTCGTTAAAATTCTTATAATGATTAAATTCATTTCGTGTGTTATCTGTTTTCTATTACGACTCAAGGAATATGGTTGCCTGTGCTCAGAGTTTGAGCATCGTTCCTTTACTTCACCATTATTATTTGATTAGAACCTTTTCCTCTCTATGTATCAAGGTGCTCTGTGGATGGCCGGGAAAATAACTCATTTTAGGTGATGGTGGTCGGTGGGTTGGATAATATTTGTTTTAGTGGATTCTGTTCATGGGACTTTTTGAAGAACATAGTAAAAACAGTTATCCCATTCAGAATCGCATCAGTTGGGAGGTTTTTGCCTATGGAGCAGCACATTTTTCTAGTAGCGATATTCTTTCTATGATTCCCTCGAGGAGTTCATGAACCATTAATATTACTTTACAAAGCATTTAAATTGCCCACTTTTTTTTAATGCTGGTCTTATATCTTCTGTAGATTAAATATTCAGCTGTAATGTAGTAGGGGAAGGTGTAGCAATTGCATATTCATTCCATGACATGGTTGATGCTTAGAAGTAATATTAGTATAGATCCATTTTAAGTACCAACAGGAATTAAATTTTGATGTGTAAATTTTTTATCAGTTAAGATGGATCTAGCACATATAAAAGAGTGGTAACAATAATTCCATGTAAATGTCGTATCTCCGGTATTTCTATTTGTGTGTATATCTGGATCTCTATTATCCTCTTTCTATAGAGCATCCTTTATAGTAGTTGTTGGCTGTGATAATATCAATGTGTAATGTATGAGTTTTGCACCATTTGCAAATAGAACATCTTCTTGACAAATTTTAGTGCACTTTAGTTTGTACATCATCCAATCAGAGATGCCCCTTTGTTCCCACCAATCCTAACATTTCAGACATGCCAGCTCCCTTCTTCCAGATTTCTATTTCACATTAAATGTTGCGTCTCAGATTTATTGCTGAGACCTAACTCTTCATATCCTCTAGTATTAAAGGTTGGTGGATAAATGCCATTGTATTTGACGGATCACTGGTGCTGTAATCATTTTTGGAGTTCACTGTGACAATGGGCATAGATTATATTGAATTTCTTGCTTCATCTGAGAACATGTTCAATCAAACCTGAGCACAGAAATGGTAAAGACTAGGCACAGATAGGATGTGGAAGACATGCACGAAGCTTAAATTTATTTGACATGGGAAATGTTTTGCATGTCAGAGAAAAAAAACAATCTAAGACGGCCATTAAGATAAAGGGCAAGTTAGGCTTACTCCAAAAAAAATATACCTGTGCCTAACAACTTTTTAGAAAACAAAGTTTGTGGTTCTTGACAAGTAGACTTTAGTTCCCTCCATTTCCAGTTAGAGTTGTCCAGTTTAAGATACTCATCAAGTTAATTAGAGTTGATCTCTTTCTACCATCTTCCTTACGGCGTTTCCTTTGCAACATTAGGTGCAATTGCTAGTATATCTTATAATACCAAACAAAAAAATATAAATTTATCTAAATAATAACTTTATTTAAAATTTTATTATATATTATTTTTTTGAAAATATTATATACAAAATTTTAAAAAAATATATTAAAAAGGAAAAAAAATAAACTAAAAAATAAACATCCATCCGTTCTATTAATGTGAGTATGGCAGACAACCCATATCCGCATTATTTAAATGACAAATGACATATTAGTCAATTTAAACTTTTTGTTTTTTCCCACATCACATATCGATGATATACACAACATATCTTCTTTCATTTTACTTAATAATTATTTTGTTATATAGTTATTATGTTTTGTTAGATGATAGCACATCACATCCGAATGGTATATACCATATATTTTTTGTTTTTGTTTTATCTGATCAATTATAAAGTTGTTATGTTTTATTTGATGATGATATATAAATATTCAAGGGGAAAAAATGTAATTTAGTTGTTTTATCTAATGATGATGATATATAGTTATCTACAAGCAAAAATTAATTTAGTTGTTGTAAGTGGTCCATTCTTTAATCATTTTAATAAAATTTGATAATGTAATTTAGTTGTGAGTGGTTTATTTTTATTTAATAATTTTAATAAAATTTATTTATATATTTGAGAATATAAATTTTTGTTATTCATAATAAATGGTTTAAATTTCTTTTTTTTTTAAATCACATTAAAATTTAGAAAATCTATTTGTTTTCAACTACTAAGTGTAATTTATCATTAAAAAATTTAATAATGAATTACACTTAATAATTCAAAACTTCAATTCTTTAAATTTTAATATAATTTTCCTAACAAACTTTCTTAAACAATTATCTATATATTTTACACTTTTATATTATAATATTTTTTTTGAAAAATAATATATTTTAAATTATATTAATTTTTAAAATAAATAATTTAAATTTAAAAAATAAATAATCAAAATATAAAATATAAAATATAAATATATTTATTTTAAATTTTTTTATATTATATTTTTATTTAAAAATTCCTCAAATTCAATAAGAAAGTTCAACCACTTATTTTAAAACTTTATAAAGTTTTACAATAAATTCAATTTATTTTAAAACTTTATATCATATTCATAATTTCATTTTGAAACTCTTCTAACTCCTGGCTAGTGTTTTGCATTAATTTCAACTCTTTTACCTTATATGTAAAATTTAAATGATTCTTAAATTTCTATTGATCTCGATTGATATCCAATTATCATGATTTTAAATAGTTATTAGTATGAAATGATATAATTATAATTAAATTAATATGATTTAAAAGTGTTTGTGGATCTTGGTTAAATGATGATGAGGTGGTTGTTATGGCATTCATCACAAGTTCAATTCCCTTTCTTAATATATGATTTAAAAGCAATTTATAATCTACAATTTTAAGATTATTAATATTTATTAAAATTTAACATAATTATTTAATTTATTTTAAAGTTTTTTTTTTTTCTAAATTATTGTAATTTTGAAGAGTTAAAATTTAGGAAAATTGATATTATAATAAATATTTAGAAAACTCATGAAATATAGACAAGTTAGTTTGAATGAAGTTTAGAAGAAATAATTGTTTTTTTTGGTTTAGCTAGACCACTTACTAGAATTGATGACCTTACATAACCAGGGTACTAATAGTACACTCAATCCAGAACTATTTTAAACCTCATGAAAGATTGTTGTTATTTTCTCCACCTAAATTCAATTTCCATAACATCCAAAATTCAAATTAAACATATTAGTGTAGTAACTTCAAACATTATTATTATACCACTTAAAGTCTCACATATATATATATATATATATATATATATATATATATATATATTATTTTGGGCAATGTAATCATCGCTTCAATTTAGTGGTATCTTATTCAGTCATTATGTTTTTTACTTAAATGGTTTTGGTGAGTTTGGTAAGTTTGGCATGGTAAGGCTATATCATGCTTATGTCAAAAAAAATAACACTAGAATAGGACAAAGAATTGATCAGGTTACATAAATCAAGTGATCACTTGTCTATCTCTAAACAATAGTA
>JAXQQM020087368.1:0-30120 GCA_034641835.2 Pinus albicaulis
TCTCACCCTCTTACCAGCTCACAGTTCCAAATTTCGAGAAATCGCCGAGATATGGAAGATATGGACTGTGATACGTTTGGTTGTTCGTGACTGCTCCCTCATTACAGCTCGCCATACATCTTCTTAATACTGAAACCTGACAGCAACAGATGTACTTAAATGCATTTGTTGAAGGTGAAACACATGCATTTTTTTGCCAGGTGAAACGCCCGCGGGAAGTCTTGAGCATTAGTTCAGTGTGGACAGAGGGGTGTTTGGACGGATTATCAAATACACCCACAGTGTTCTTCTCGCATAGGTTTTGGGTTCTGATTTTATTTTGTGTTATGTTTGTTTATAGGCCTATAAAGTCGTTCAAGGTTTAGGGTTTTCTTGGCACAGGTGAAATGCCCAAGGAAGTCCTGAAATAGTAATTTCAATGTCGACTGTTTTCATAGATCTTGATCAGAAGATATGGATGATTTCAATGTCGACATTGATGTTTGCGTTGTAATTCGTTTCTTATTTAATTCCTTTCTCCCAACTTGGTCAACCTGTTTTCTACTTTGATATATTGTTAATTCAGCCTGATGTTGAACTTGTGAATGCTAACTTTGAACTCTGACTGCGGTTGCGGTGGCTTGGTGCAGATGCCCCTGCAGCAGTGTTTACTGGCCATTTCAATAGACGCTGGCTTCATGTAGATCACATGCAGTTGTACTCCTGTGATATTCGCCCTCTTTTGGATTTGGGTTTTATAGTTCTTGTAGATATGGAATATTGATTGCATGTTTTTCAAGTTAAACTTCTAAGCGTTCTAAGCGTTCTTTGGCGATATATTTTATATTTTTCTACAGGTATGCGTGGTAATTTTAGAAGGGATCATATTTTTAGCCTAGCTCTTTTATTTGATCTCTGGGCATTTTGATATTTCTACCAAATTATATTTTTAGATTAGGGAAGTTTTTTTGTAAGGTTGTGTTTAATATGGTTCTCCACCGAAATAATAGTCGTTGTAGTGTTTAATATGGTTCTCCACCGAAATAATAGTCCCTTCTGCGGTGGAAAAGAAGCATCAGATGGTTATACGATTCGAACTTCCATCCGTAAGTTCATCTAGAAAATGTGCCGTAGCAATCATACTTCATGGTTTTAGCCATAGTAGAACACATAATAATGGTCCATCGTACGGTGTTGGTGTTTATCTTGCTCCAGAAGATCGCTCCTACCTCAGGTAGGAAGGTTAAATTAGGGATCACTATATTTGTTTATGGTTTTCATGATCAATTGCATAATAGTGATTCAGTTTTCTGTGTACTTTTATTCTTAAATAATTTAGGAAAACATCTTAGTTCAAATTTTGTAATAATTATAATTTCATTCTCTACAGTGCTTCATTTTTGGATATTGAAAAAAATGGTGAACAGTACATGGTGCTGTGCCGGGTTATTCTGGGAAATGTTGAGAAAGTACCGCTTGGCTCTCAACAGTTCCATCCTACTTGTGAAAAGTTTGATTCTGGCGTTGATGACCTCACTAATCCAAAGTGTTACATCATTTGGAGCACTCACATGAACATGCACATTCTTCCAGAGTACATTGTGAGCTTTAAGGTTCCCCATCAAATGCATGGTAATGCCTCTGGTTTGCCTTTTTTTTGTGCCATATGAGGAATGATAAATATGCGACAAACTTGTTTAACTGTACTAGTTAGCATGCATAGGCCCCAGCTGAATATCTGTCTAAATATGGACATTTTACTGCTATAGAATGCTGGGCTGAATCGAAAGCAAAGCAAGGCATTTGTGGTGTACCCAAAAGTTTCAGCAGCTCTCTGGAGGATGTTGAAGTTGCTCGCCAGGGTTCTGTTTATGACATGGTAAATTTAACTAATATTACTTTGGATGGCCACTATTTTTATAGGCAATCGAATGTATTATTTTGGGAGAGGTATTCTGTTTCTTGGTTGCTGGATTTACATTATAACCTATAGGTGACGTAATTGATAGTGCGGTGGCAATTGCCATTTAATGCACTTGAGGTTATATGTCTCCTACAGGTTAATTAAGTCATCAGTTCCTGGTTTTATCCTATCAGCAATTTGTTTTGGTTTAATACTTGTTAAATTGGCTTCCAGCACCCTTCTTCAGCTTCTGTTGAAGGAAGAAAAAGCAAGATGGAGGCACCTGCAAAAGGATCAACGCGAATTCCTAGTGCTGCCAGCATGTCGTTTCCGAAGTTGTTCTCCGTCATAAGAAAATCTCTGCCTCCGGCTTATATGAATACATTGGAACACCTCTATGCTCAGTACAAGGTAGCTACCTTTTTTGTTTTTTATTTAAGAGTTTTGTTGCCATTGGTGTATTGATATAGCTTCCAAAATCAAGTGCACAGAAAGTCAGATCCATGCCACCTGTGTTTAAATGTCAGGCAGGAAAAATTGGCAAAGAAACCATCATAAGGAATGTCAGAATGATTGTGCCATGTGTCTTCTGCGTTTTGATTTGTAGAAATAGGTTGGCATTTAAAATTCCGAATAATTTGGAGCGCATGGTGGAAGTCATACTGTGCAAGCTTGTCATCATATGTTGTAGGGAGTATTATTTGAATAATATGGCCTCTTTGGTTTACAGAGGTAGGTTGGCATTTAAAATTCTAGGTAATTTGGAGTGTAGAGTCTAAGCTTGTTTTCACTTATTGTAGTGTCGAAGGCATACTGGCAAGCTTGTTTAGGGACTATTATTTGAATAATATAGCCTCTTTGGTTTGCAGAAGTAGGTTGGTGGCAGGAATAATGTTTAAGCAGGGTAATTTTGAGCGGATGGTTGAAGGTATACTATGCAAGCAGGTTCTGCTCATTGTTTTGCAGTAGGTTGACAATCAAAATTCGAGGTGAATTAATCAATACTCCCTCTGTCAACATATATTTGGACTTTGTATGCAGGTTTTTAAAGTAAGTCATAGGACAAGTACATGTCTTGCGTTGTTCCCTTTATCCTAATCATAGGACAAGTACATGTCTTGTGATCTTTGTTTTTCTGTAGGTTGACAATTAAAATTCAGGGTAATTTGGGGCGGATGGTGGAACGCGTACTGTCCAATCTTGTCATCAGTTATTATAGGGAGTATTATTCGAACAATCCTTTTTATGCGGTTTTATTTTGAGATTTCGAATTGTTTAGGTGTCTGTAGTATTGTCCCTTTATAGTAAAGAGGTTTATACGAAAAATTATTATCCTTGGGCTGTAGGACTCTTGCTTGCATGAACATTTTGGATGGTCGAGCCCAGAATGTAAACCTTGTAGTATGTCTTTCAGTAGGGATGCATTCATGAGGCAGGTGAAGATGGATTGATTCGTTTTTACTTGAATTTATCAGTACTTTCTCTGTCAACATATATTTGGAGTCTGTATCTTTAAAGGATGCTGGTGTTAAGTAAATTATTGGTTAATTACTCAGGTATTTGGTGTCTGTATCTAGTTCTTTAAATTTAGGATGCTGATTTTAAATAAATAGTTGGTTACTCTATAGCAGAAAGGTCGTATGTATATTTGTTGCTCTTAATTTGTGATTGCATTTATTTAAGTGAACTTCCCCTTCATCTGCCGGGAGAGCGGGAAGAATTTGTTTGAACTCTGATTCCGTGCACACACTCTTGTGAAGCCCCTTTGTTAGCTTGTGTCTTTATTTGTTTGTGTTGCGACAGTTATTGGGTTCTATAGCCGAAGTTGGCATCTATTCTTTGTTCTGCAAACACTTGACACAGGGATATGTAGTTATGTGTGAGTCATGTGTTACTTCGGAGCATGGGAGTATTAGGTGTTGTGCAACATCATCCTACCAAAGTCAGAAAGGGCATATGTATGTTGCTGCTCTTATCTGCGATTGCAGTTGTATACGTGTACTTCCCCTTGATTTGTCGGGAGAGCGGGAAAAATGTGTTTGAACTCCAATTCTCCTGCACACACTCTTGTTTTCCCGTGATGCTACTTTGTTAGCTTGTGTTTTTATTTGTTTGTGTTGCAACAGTTATTGGATTCTATATCTGAAGATGACCTCTATTCTTTGCCCTGCAGACACTTAATACAGGGATATGTAGTCATGTGTCGTTTGGGAGCACGCGAGTTGCCATGTTATGTTAAATGGTTAAATGGTCGACATAGCTGCAATTGGTACTTGTAGATATATCATATAAGCAATGATGTTATAGCATTCTTAACTAGGACTTGGGAAATTGGTCCTTTCTGCGAGTAAACATTTATCGAATAGGGTATTGTAAGAGATATTTTTCTTAATTCTAACCCCACCACATTACATGACATGGTAGAGTGTTGGTGTAGACTGAACGATCATTGTTCAGTTTTTTGTGCAGAGAAGATCCTGCTGTCTTAACATCTTATTGCTTCATGAATGTAAAAGGTATGGGCACATGGCTCCGGTTGTTTTAACCAGTAGTCAATTAATACACGCGTAATGAATTTTTAAGTGGATTAACGTACCTATTTTTTTTTGAAAGACGAGGATCTTGATGGAAGAAAGACTCAACTTCTTCTTTCAAAAGGGTATCTCGAATCCAGTATTAATTCACTGCCCAAAACTTCGACCCCAATTCGCAGGAGGGTGATGAATTCGCAGGAGGATCACAAAGTTGTGTTTCCCCCTCGCTTGTGTACTCTCAGAGCTTTCGCTGAAAGTGGAGATAATGTTATGAAACCTGAGCCCTAACCCGACAGAATGCCGAGTTTCTTCAATTCTCTCACCGCCAGTATCGACCATGCAACCAAATTCAAAGACTGGGAAATTCTGTCGGGTCGTCTGGCAATGGTGAGAAAATATTCCTGATATTCTGATTCGAATTTTCCCTCAAATTATTAGCATTCGTATGCTTGGATGCCCTCATGCTGTGAATTTCTTATGGATTTGCAGATTGTTTTTGAGGCAGCCATCAATGTGGAGCTATTGACCGGCAACTCTCTGTTTCACAAGATGGACGTGCTAAAGATCTGCGAGTTTGGGGGAGTCTGCATGGCTTCCATTGTAGGTGCTGTTGGATTTGCATGGGCATCTTGTGCTAAAACAAGGGTTAGTGAAGTCTTTTCTGAAGTTGAATCAACGACTTGGATCATCCGACTCAGATCCAATGGTCTTGTTGCATCACAAATTAAACAGAACTTATCAGAGATAGTGCTACGGCAAAATGGTTTGGTTTAAACCATTATTTACAAAATCTACGATTGTGATGCATTACAGCATCACTTAATCTTTTCTCAAGAAATTGCTATAAGTGCTTCCATAAGCAGTTTGTGGTTTTCTAAACCATGGGTGATTTTGTCAAAAGGGTGTAACGGTGGGATCCAAAATACACCATTCGTTCTTTTAACTTCCAATCCTATTTTTGGTTTTATATTATATATTATATATATATAATATTACTGGTGGCTTTAACGAGTGATTTTTTTTTTTTTTCCTTGATCAATAAAAGAACGTAACGAATATTTTTGTTGTCAGTAACTACCTTTTAACTGCCTTTTATCAGCCAGCTGAAAGAAACTTGTCTCACCTTTCTGTAAAATTCTTTCAAAGGATAACCTTGAGATTCAGCTATTTATTTATTTTCTGAACATATTATACTCTTTTAATGTTTATATACCAATATTATATGATGAATATTACATTTTTTTTATTTAAAATAAATAAATTTTTAGCATGAAACAAATTATTGCTGAGTAGTGTACTGGAATCTTTTAATCACTGGTCCAAAGGCATTCATGTGAGAGGTTTGAATATTTCCTCAGACAATCAAATTAAAAATTGGAAGTAAAATACGAAAAAGGGAAGTACAATTGACTCTGACTCACCATGAGAGTTCATGAAGCAGAGATGTGCGTAGCATTCAGCTAATTTGTTTGTTTTTTCATTATATTTTTTCTACGAACTATTTTTTCCCACTGAAGATTGCAGTTATAAACTAAAAATGGATTAAATGGATTTATAGGTAGTTCAGATTATTGAATTTAAGATTTCAAATCCAAAATCCAAAATAGAGATCTCAGTATTTTGAAATTACCGGAATTTAGGAAGTAAGGGGATACAATTGCCACGGAGGGGTGCATTGAATTTGTAATTTGATTAAATGTAAGCAATCGAAATGTTGACCTGTACCATCATGAATATGTATTAAATTACCTTTCAAATCAGCACTACAACCCATCCACCAGATTCACTTATTACAATGTAGTTTGAAATAACATCTCTAAATCATCCAAATAGCAACAAAGATATATATCAATTATTTTTTTTATAAAAAATAAAAAATAAAATTTACACAATTTTGCAATTTTAAATTTAAAAAAAATAGTAGTGTTGACCCAAATATGGAATGAGATTGAGTAGAGAATTTAAATCTAATTGGAAGTAACCACATTTAATATGCTATAGCCCAAGAACTATGCATCCCCAATGTGTCTAAAAAAAATGATGTATTGTACAAAAAAAGATAGTTGTAAGTAGACCCAAAATTAATGATTCACTTCTTTCATGAAAATCACATTTAAGAAAATCTTGGATTAAATATATAATATAAATATGAGATTGATGGATGGAATAAATACAATAAATATATGTAGATATAAATATATTAAAAAGTGATTTAAGTCATTTTTTTAGAAAATAATATCAAATTTTTTATGGTGGGAACAATTATCAGAACTTAATTGACAACCATCTCTAGTTGTTATCTGCAAATGTACGCTGACTCATCACCGTTATTCAAGGAAAACTACGCCACCTGGAATAACCCGTTGCAGTTACAAGATAAATATCACTTCTAATACAATATATATATTCAAACACTATTACAATATATGTCATTACATAATGTCAATATATGTTTATTACATTACATTAGTTATATACTATTGTAGCATGCCCTAGTAATCTTACTTAAAGAAATTTTTAGTAAAAGCATAGTGAGTTATACAACCATTAATGACCATTTTTGTAACATATTAACATAGATTTCATACTATAACTATGCATCGATTCCATGACTCTTTTAACTCAATTATTAACTAACATACTTGATAATATAAAAATCATATCATGAAAGAAATTTACATCAGAAAAATTGCATAATGAACAATCACATCAGTAGAAACAGATATACCCTCGAAACCCCGTGAGACGAAAAGAAACAAACGTTTAATCATAATGTTTATCGAAGAGTTGAATGGTAGTTTTTGGTTTTAGTTTTTCTCCATTGTCATGGAATTTTCTTTATTCTAATGTTGGTGCATAAATCCCATTCCATTGGATATGTCTCATTACCCATCGATTTAATTCTAACACTCTTCAAACATTTTATTTGCATCTCTCCTCGCTTCCTCATGTATAGAGGTGGGGTTTTCCGCGAAATTTGGTTGATAGCCGATTAAATTCTGCCCTCAACAGAAACAGGGCACTTATCACCATCTCTGATAGCAATGGACATGAAAAAAATATGGCCATTTGCTCCTACCTAAGAGACAAACTCCCATGACAGAACTTGTCATCTTGTCGAAACCTTTGGATTGTCCTCCTAAAGCTAAAACCCTCTAACTCTTATCTACCACAAATCATTACACATATGTGTATTGCCACTCATTCAATATATGAGAGCCTGCCATCGCCATCCATAAACTTGATGCCACTGGCCATTTTCCTCTTTATCGTTGGCATGAGTGGGAATCTGTACCATCACTATTCGTTGGCATGAGCTTCTCCATCTGTTTCTATTTCGGGACATTGTCCTTGGATTATGACTGACTCTTTCTTTCAATGGAACCTTTACAAATTTTCTTCCTGTTATGAGACCATTAATTATTTTATCTATGTATGCTCCATCTGTTCCCATTTCTTGACATTTTTATTGGATTATGACTCAATTATTACTATTATTATTTTCTGGTAATTTCGAAATATCAGCTGCACCAGTACAACTATTTCATCATAGATCTCACAAACAGGCTGCTATGCTATGTTTGTGCAGCTATAACATAACATGTCTCCATGCTGTACATAGCATGTCTCCAGAGGCGACACCAATGGTTCACTAATTTATCTTAATTTGAAACACATCTCTATCTAGATTTAGATTTACTAGGATGTGTCCACTATCATAGCTAGATCTAAAATTAACATGCCTATTATCTATCGCATCGATTGGGCTTTGCTTTGCTTTATTTCTGAATGAAAACCTTTCCAACTATTCTCCCATCACTGCTGGTTCATGTAGTAGCCTAGGTAAGAGGTCAGTGCACACATGATGCAGAAGCATCTTTGAAAATCCCAAACAAAAATCTCAAAAAAAGTTTGCAGTGTCTAACAAAGCTTGCAAAAGAAGACAATACCAACAAAAGATGTTCTAGCTAACATGTACCCAAAACAGGTTGTTCAAAGATGATTCGTCTCTTGAAAGGGGATTTGGTTGCTTTAAGGACATATTAAATATTGATTCTAATAATTCTAGAAATTTAAGCATGGAAATCTGAATAAAATAATGTTCAACCTATGACTGTAAATACCACATACTCTAACACTCGTAGAAGATGTGTTCACTGCGCACTACTACAATGGATTATATCCAGTGCAACTTCAACTCTGACTGGATTGAAGATGGGAATAGTGAGAGTTGAACTGAAGTGCAAGTCCTCAGCACTGCTGGAGGTAGTTCTAATACTGAAAAGTGGCAATAAAATGTTGCCTTTCGTGATAAAATTTTCATGAAAGGGGGGTAAAGTCCTTCCCTTTGAATCATATACAAGTCATATGTTTCTCTGGAATGAGTCATCCTACCAAAGCTTCTTGCAAAACATATATGGAAGCATGTACCAAACAAGGTCCCTCTAGCAAAATATCGCAGTACTCAAAACCCAACTGCTTATGATTAGTGTTGAAATTTTTTCCAAGCTTTTCAGTCGTCAATATTTCAAAGTTGTTCCAAGTTTTTCAGGTCCAAGTTTATGCTTGACGATATTTTCCGCAAGATTCTACTGGACGATATTTTTCCCAATATTTCTGATAAGTCTATTTCCAGACCCTCCGCTCTATATTCCCCAACATGATATTTGCAACATTGTTTGTGATATTTCAGACTTGATTAGTTGAAAGGGCTAGTGGTTTAGTTATAACTGCTTGAAAATAGTTGTAATAGAATCAATTAAGTAGCATATTAATTATGGCAACTATTAAAGTAACAGTTGCATATTGTTTAAATAGCTGCTCACTATTTCCCATATAGTAGATGTTGGCCAGACTAGGACCAATATCTGCAGTTGATAAACGTTTAACGATGCACAAGGAAAGCGAGGGGGAGTTCACACGTTCACCCATGAATTAAAGCTGTTGACGATGCATTTCTGCAACTCGCTGTAAGAAAAGTATCTTATATTCTGGAATAGCTGCTTGCCTTGGCTATACGTTAACATGGGGGTTTTAGTGCCATCGGCCATAATTAGCATGGGATTTTATTGTCTTTGGACAGATGTTGTTGGCTTCAGTTCGAAATGCTTTTTGTGAGTCTATCCTATTCTGTTAAATCCTATTTTCGACTAAATTAAACGTTAAAAATAACTCAATCATACTTCAAGTTTGAATTTATATATTTATTTTATTTTCAACAATTAAATGCTATCATACAAAAAATATTAGAAAAAAATATAAAAACAAATAAATTAATTAATTTAAAAAAAATACAAATAAATGAATAAAGAAAAATATGAATAGATAGATAAAAATAAATAAAAACAAACAAAATAAAATAAAGATAGACTTACAAATAAAAATATAATATATAAAACAAAAATAAAAACTATTTAAAAACAAAAAACAAAAAAAACATAAATAAATAGAAAACAAAAAAAAATAAAAAATCAATAAATAAATAAACAAACAAATATCGTAAAATAAAATAAATTACATTTTACTAATATTAAATTAATAATTATTCTTTTTATTAAAAAAAAAATATTAAAATTTAAAATTAAGTTTATCAGCTTTGATCATTTGGTTTACTCTTTTTTAAATAAAATAGAATGATTTTTATTATTTGAGTCAAACTAGCCATTATTTTACAAACGCCTAGTAGGAATTATAGTTTCTATTTAAAGAGGTTATTTCATCAGGTTTTCCATCTTATTCTAATCATGCCTCACACTGGCTAGTTCAACACGCGTCAATCTAATCTATTCTAATGTGATTTTCGCAAAGACATTTAGTACATTTGCTTCACTCTTTCTAAAATAAAATAAATTACTTTCTAATTGTTTGAGTCAAACTAGCCATTTCAATCTTACTCTCTCTACTATTTAGTATTTACTTAGTACTATTTACAACTTCAATCAATGTTTTTCTATTTCTGTATATGCTTACGTTTCAAATTGTGATGTGCATATATCATTTCAAATATGATTAACAATAATTTCAAAAAAAAAAAAAAACGCTTCGAATATTACAAATATGCACTAGCAAGTCACTCTTTACTAATCTTAGGCAATTTTAATTTGTTGTTTCAGGCTTCAGTATCTACTATTTAGTGTTTACTTAGTACTATTGACAATTCCAATCAATGTATTCCATTTGCTTATACGCTTACGTTTCAAACTGTCATGTGCATGTGTCATGTCAAACATGATTAGCAATGAGTTGAAAAAAAAACTTGGAATATTCAAGATATACAATTGCAAGTAGCATACTTCAAAAACTAATTTACAAATATGGTTATTTGACATTACTATTTCCTTTCATTTTATACCTACAAACCAACATCCTCTCCTAACCTATTTTGTGCCTATGCCTTCTTTACCAAGGAAATAATTCAACATGCCCTATTCCAAAATATATGTTCCATAGGGAAAGCCTTTAAACTACTCATTGTCAGGAACGTATTTGCAAAAATTGCATTTGTACAGCTTCCAGTAACGTCTTCCGTAGAGTGAATTTGCCACTATCAGTTGAAGAGTGGAAATCATCCAAATTAGCAATTCTACACTTCATCTCTCGCAAATTAGCAATGTAAAATTTTTCCTTCGTTAATGTACACATCTTCTTCTTCACTTTCTTGACCTTAATATCTCTATTCCCTTGCAGCATCTTCTTTTTACAAGCCACCCATACTGCCATGGAGACGTCATTATCTCGCAATTGTCTTCCTTCTCTCCTAGCTGGTGCTACCGCCCAACAACCAACCCTTCAGGTTGTCGAACTTGCGCAGATCAACTCTACCCGGACTTCAGCAACTCGGTACCGTGTGTCAATCCCCAAAGGATTCCACCTTCATGAATTTATTGGGTTTTTATATGCTGTGGAAAGATAATTTGGAATGGTTCTGCATAAAAAGTCAAGAGAGGCTAAAGATATTTATTTTGTTTATGAAAGATATCTAGTTGTGAATATGAACTATATAAAATTTTAAAGCAATTTCAACCAAATGAAAATAGGTAGCAATATGATGGATGATAATACATACCCATAACCGCCTTGAGGAGCTGGAGCCCTTTGTGTAGATTTTTGGACCATTGCTACACCTATCTTGTGACGTCTCATAACATAGTCTGTGGATACAAAATAAAATTACATAACTAGGAATTTAACAAATTTTGACAAAATAAATTGTAAAACATATGAGAATCTAATTCAGACAAGGTCTACAAAGAAAACCAGCATCCCATTATAAAAGCCGCCTGCAGAATGTGCAATAGATGGATCTTCATAACTCAAAACAACATCCCCTTTGTTGTTACCTGCATCATCTGTGTATATCTTAATGTTCCAAGGCCACAGGTCTTTATAACCACGCTTCTGCTTCATTCTTCCAACTTCTTGCAATTGATTATTAAATGAACAATAAATAGTTAAAAAATTATCACAATGCAAGGAAATCATTATAAATATACCAAGAGTTCCTTGTGACATTTATTTTTGTTTTATGGGCAGATATGACCGATGTCTCAACAATATCAAGAATTACATGAAACCTCTACTATTTGAGAGAAATTCACAATGTATCTTAATTGCGAAGATCATTCTATTATTATCTTGACACTAGAGTATACTGTCAATCACACACTTATGGCAAACAAAAATTTGCATGCTTGAAGGCAAAACATAATTTCACTATAATAAAATTTCATGTCTTTTTTAAAAACAATATTTTCCGTAACACCAATAGACGTTGCAGAAAAATATTGGGATAATTTAGGTGGCCCCATTTTTCATGTCTTTTTTTAAAACAATATTTTATAATTTCTATTTTTTTTCTCATTTTTTAAAAATTTAAAATATAAAATTGATATACTATAAAAAAAAAATATTGAAATTTATAAAAATTACATAAAATTATTAGAAATTTAAATATTTATAAAAAATAGTCAAGACTAATAACATTCATCTTAATATCTAAACTTTAAATCAAATTCTTCAAGAAAGTGGTTTTCAAGCAGTCTTTCTTAAACCCTCATTCACACAACTCCTCCTTTCGATGTTCCCTTGCACCTAACGACATCTGTCTCTAAAGCTTTAAATAAATTCTTCAAGAAAGTGTGGTTTTAGCGAGTATTATTAAACCTCGTTATATGACTCACTCCTTTTAGGATACTTTCCGGTGCAATTATAGCTATTAATATGACAATAACGAATAATAAATAATAAACCGAAAAATATAGCTCCTTCATAAATATCTATAAAATAATAATAATTTTTATATTTAATTAATTTTAATTTAAATATTTATATATAATAGAATGTATTTTATTTTTATTTATTTAGATATAAATATATATATTTAAACTTTTTCATTTAATTGTATTTTGGTTAAGCAAATTATAATAACTTTAACTTTATTAAAAACACTTGAGATTTATAATTTTATTTTAGATAAAAAAGTAGATAGTCCCTCCTTGTAAGTAATGGAATGAAACCTTGTGCGAGCATTTAATAAAGTACCTTTTTCTTGGCTTTGATGCTTTCAAGTACACGTATCTTGTTTGTCTTTGTCTGCTCATTCCTACGATTTTTATGTTTCAATACATATAAATAAATTTCGAAGTTGCATTTAATTATCATGCGAACGGTCAAACAGGTTTAAGATAACTTGATTCAATTGGGTAGAAATCAAAACCTGGAAAACAGTATTAATTATAGGATTAAAAGATAGTCTCACCAGTCTTACCAGCACGGGGATTGCAACATTTGTTGAAGTTCAGAGGAAGAGGAGGTTACAGAAAACCATGATGGTTACATAACTCTGTCAATTGCCATTGTAGTTTAACACTGAAATAAAACGAAATAACAATGGTTGCCAACGAGACATCCATAAAATAAACCATGAACTTTATTACCAAATTTCTGCCCCATTGAATCCATAAAATTGCAATGAATTCATTGATTTACAAAATACATCCATAATATACAAATTATATGCCAGCGGTGGTTGGACGACCAGCAGGTGATCGATTCCTCTCTATCGTGACCGAATTGAATCATATTTCAATAGCAGCTGAGATACATCACATCACGCATCTCAATGAATCATCTTTTCTTGATTTTGCTGCTTCTTCTTGAAGATGGGGATTCAGATTCGCTTCAGAGGCAGAAGAAGCAGTAGCAGATTTCTGGGCAACAGCAACAGCGCCAGCAGGTGATCGATCCCTCTCCCGATTCCTCTCTATTCCTCTCTATCGTGACGGAATTGAATCATATTTCAATTTCAGTTTGGGGTCCAACAGCTCAGATACATCACGCATCTCAATGAATCATCCTTTGCTTCTGCTTTCTTTGATTTTGCTGCTCTTTCTTGAAGATGGGGTTTCAGACCCCTTTCACAAGTAGTAGCAGATTTCTGAGCAACAGCAGCAGCGCCAACGCCAGTGAGAGAAGTAAGCCCAAAAGTACTGGGAGAAACAGAGAATAACTTGGGCGTTATTAGTAGATTCTTGAAATTGAAGGCCCTCTGATCTGTGAAGATTCTGAAACCCTCGATTGCTCCCACAACCACCATACAGGAAGCCCTCTTTGAAACAGAATTCATCATTCTTTCTTCCTTTCTTTGGATTTAGATTCGGAATTGTAGAGCAAACAAAACAAACAACAATAACTATTGTGAAGTTACAGACTACTGATATTGCACTGAGATTTAGCTGTATATTTATATGTGTGTTGGTTATACACAAAGCCAACAGGAAGGAAGGGAAGACAACGTTAACAAACTTAGTTCACTAGTTATAGGCGAGGTGTCCAAATTCTCCCATTCGTTCTTTGATTTTCATTTGGTTATTGTAGGACGCTACCGGTTTAAGAGAGTATTGAACACTTAATTTGGTTTTTTCATTTGGTTGTTTGTAGGACATTTTAGGTTTTTGAGTAAAGACTGGTGTGACATATTATGACTTCACTGAATCATACTATCTGTAACCCCTCGGTGGTTTGTTTTTTAATTTTATTTTTATATTGTTGATTGGGTAGTTACGCAAAATTTCCATTTCGTTTATAGTTACATTCTCCTTTGTCATCGCATCAAGAATTGTCATGGATATTAAACTGGGTTAAACTAGCGATTTTAAGGAGGTGCAAGGAGAAACCGATAAGATGTTCTTATTAGTACCATTGCATAATTGTAGTTTTTGAGATGAAGGAGATTTTGTAGAATTTTGCACAAAGATGATGTTAAATTCTCAGTTGTGCAGTAACAGGTTTATTGTTCAATTCTCAGTGATGCACGTAGAGACTTATTTGATGAGTTGTGTAGACAATCTGAGATTCAGAAGTGTTCAAAGATTTGTGGTCAATATCCAAGAATCTTGTTCCTTAGCAGAAAACAAATTACATGAAAGAACAATTACAACATAACAATAAACATAAATGTATATTCTAAGAAAAAGATTATTGTGGCCCTAATGTTGTTGTGCTGACTATTGAGGTCTTTGACGTGGAAGGGGAAGGGGTCTGAACAAGTTCTAGCTTCATCTTCCAATTCTGTTGTGGCTTTTGCACAGCGAGTAACCACGTCTTCTAAAAACTCAGCATTATATGTTTCAGATACTCCTGTAACACATTTTTCATCTGCAGTTGACCATATTGATCATCGTCCTCCATCTCCAAACTGAATAGATGGATGTGGAGAAATTGATGAAAATGGAGTGGAAGAAGAGGAAAGTGACAAGGATGGGTGGGATGATATTGCACAGCAAAGACCCACTGTCCAAACTAAAATATGAGGTGCAAACAGTTTGCCTTGTAGACATGAAAAGAGAGCATCGAAGGATAAAAGGTGAAATCTCTTTCGGTAACGTCAACAAGTTCCTCTGATGATAATGATCCATGGGTTTGCATTGTTTCCCCTCCACCTTTCACTACAGTAAAACCCCTTTCTGTAACTACAAGTTCAACTTCACGTATCAGGGCATTTTCAGAGAACAGCGATAAACCCAATTCTGCAAATATTCATGCTTCAGGTTATGGAACAGAGCGTGGTAGTAAGACTGCACCCATGAAATAAAGTTCACGGTTCACTTGCAAGCATAACAAAAACGTTATTTTTCCCATTTTAGGTGAATTTTAGTTGATTCCATCTGTATTGATGAGCACATTGTGCAGTGTATCAGAGATTTTCTGTCTGTTTCAATGTATTCTAGTAGCGATTTTCGCTTCTTTTGATTTAAAGCAAGAAGTGCACAGGCACGGTCTAATGTAATGAAAACTGTACTTCGATTTGAAGAGTGTCTACATCAGTATATGCAACAAGATGTGTATTTGCAAGAGTTTTACATATTTATGTAAAAATGATCTATATGCAGTTCAAATTTTAAATGGGGCTAAAAAATATTTTATTACAATGAGAAGCGTAAGGTAAAAAAAAATGGATGGTATATGCATTCACCCAAAATTAAGGTAATTATGGTGAACAAGCAAGCTCATTATTGCAGGCATATTTGGGATAGAGTTCTCACAAACAACTTGTGGTATAGAGTTCCAATGCATTGGAACAGAAGGCTGCTTTTGATGTTAAAATTTAGTAAACCCAGTAACTGCTTACCTCCTTCAATTATATCACATCGGTCTGAATGAGCTAATGTGGCATTGCTAAAAAAATGTATTGTCAGTATAAGCAGCCATCATCACACAGAAAAGCAATTGTTGCAGCATGATGCACATTACTAACTTCAACGGCTACAATGTATTGTCAGTATAAGCAGCCATCATCACACAGAAAAGCAATTGTTGCAGCATGATGCACATTACTAACTTCAACGGCTACCAATCTATAGAAAATCTATAGAAAACGAATAGAACATAATAGCATGAGGAAAATGTGAAAACCTTGAAACGGAATGGATTATAATATATATTCACATAGATATACAAATTTGAAGGTGAAGAGATATATACATGTGTACAGCAAAAGTTTGTTGAAAGTAAATATCTAATCATAAATACATGATGATGCACGGCATCGGCAACACCAATTGGTGTCTATAGTGACTCCACGTTCAGAAAGGAGTTCTTGCCATTCAGCTCGCATTTTCCGTTGTCTATCTCTTTCATTTATGTGGATTGTTTTCCTTAGAATTCTTCGAATCTTTTGCAATAGTGCAATATTTCCACGCAAACGGTACAGAGGCAATGAATGGGGTGATAGGAATCTGAGCTGTATATCATGTAAAGTTTGTTCATGCTGGTGAATCTCCTGGCAGCATTCATAGAGCATGTTTAAATCCCTTGAATCCATATCTGTTTAGCATGAAAGAAGGTAAATAGTTGTTGTTAGTGTTAACGGATGGTAAAAGTAAACTAATTATAGAGTTCAAAAATAACTAAAGTAATCATAAAATTCTTTTAAACATTAGGGACATAACGAGTACTAGAACAAATGTAAAAAAAAAGTAATTTTATATGCAATTTGGATAAGGTGAGGGTTTGTTTACCTCTTGGAGAAGATGCAATGAAGAGTGTATTGTTGGATAGATTGTATTTCTCTATATAGATTTTGATGTGAGCAACGACTCTTCTTGTTTTCTGCGTTGTAGATGTCGATTTTCTTTAATGCGTGAAATGCGTGAAAATGGAAATGCTGGATGGATTCAAAGGTCTGTTAGAGATCTAACTCTTGAAATGGCGGTGAATGTTAGACCTTGGCGTTCTTTGGGGCCAATGTCAATTGTTGCTTTATCTAATGTCATTCCCTGTGACTTGTGTATTGTTAAAGCCCATGCCATTCGAAGTGGTATCTGTCGACGTGTGCCTCTTGTGATAGGAGAAATGGGCACATATGTGGGGTGTGCAATGTCCCATGTTGTTCCTCTGTATTGTTTGAAATCAGCGACCACGAAGGATGGCAATTCTGGAGGCTTTGAGTCAGGTGCATAGCATATTGAAATGACTGTGCCAAGTGCGCCATTTACAAGCCCTGCATGTACCCATAAATTGCAGGTTAGCATAACTTTTTGTCCATTTCATAACAGAAGCGTTCTGTCTAGTTGTTCTTCTTCAGATGTAGTGAATGTTTGCTCCACATGTTTCTCCGCTGAGCACACAGCCACTGGTTTGTGTAATTTTTTCAACATTGATTTGTTATGCAAGGCAACTGAACTGTTTGTTGCATATAAATGCATGGAGTCCTCAAATCTTTTTTTTATCTTCAAGCGTAATAGAGGAATTTGTTCTTGACATTAGTAGCTTCCAATCTTCGATCGTAGATGTCCCATCCCTGAGATTTGTGAGAATGTTGCAGAAGGCAATCTGGGAATGGTCAGTACCTTGCTGGCGAAAAATAGTTGTGAGCGTAATGACTGTATCAAAGCTGCGCCAAAGTGTAGTACCACATGATGTGCCAGCATAAAGAGGAATGTCTTTTACAGGTGGTAGCTGGCCTAAACCCCAACAAGGATAATGGATCGATTACCAAATGGTGTATTTCGATGGAGGGGAAAGGCCTCTCGTAAGCGATCATCAATACGGGAAAGCATTTTTGTCCCGATAAAACTCATTTCATCAATGAGTATGTACTGAATGTGGTGGAGGAGTGGTTGTCCTTCAAGAGGATGCATTGTTTGAATAGGGATGTGAAAGGCAGAATGAATTGTAAGTGCATTTATGTTGAAAGCTGCAACACCGGTAGGTGCAAGTACCAACAATGGGCTTATATTTGGTGAGGAGAGTTCGATGAATGCACGTTGTAGAGATTTTATTAGAGCAGATTTGCCCGTTCCAGCTGTCCCTTGTATAATGGTTCTAGTTGGGGGTTTTGGAAGAGGGTTTTTGAAATGAGAAGTAATATGTGTGAAAGCTTTTTGTTGGGTAGGAGATAATATGTGATTTACGGGAAGGTTTGAAGAGGGATGATGTTGATTTTGAATAGATGAGCGATTATATTCAATGAAATTGATGGCAGTTTCTTGCAAGTGGAGAGGTAGGGGAGTATGAGACCAATCATGGTTGAGGTCAAATTCACGATTGCCAATGATTTCAAGCGCATCAATTTCGATGTTCTCGCTTGGGTGAAGGTGAGAGACGATTTCCCATTCATTCATTTGAACAAGGTCAAGGGTGATGTCAGGAGGGCTAGATACAGGCGTAGATTCATCTTCTGATTGTGCAGATTGTGGGTTTTCATTTTCACGGTGAACATGCCATGTTGTATATGTTCCTTTCTTTTGCTCCCAATGTGCAATGTGCAATGATTTCCTCATTGCTGCATCCAATGTCATTAGGGAGGGTACGGAAGGGGAAATACAATATTAATTCAGCCCAGCAGAAGTTCGTGTAGCTTGGATCAGTAGGGGAAGGGATTGTGGTGTATCGTGGCAAGATATGGAGAACTATGGGAGGAGAAATATGTTTCCACTGGTTTTGTCTACGACGAGGAGAAAATGACCAAGAGCGTGCAACTTCTATGAGGGGCAATTGATCTAATGAAGAAGGCCTATTCATGTATGCGATAATAAATGGCGGTGTTGAGGGTGGATTTTCAGAACCATCTAGAACACGTTTGAATACAGTTCTATTAACATTTAGAGATACAAATGTACGACTACAGAGTGTGAGAGGTAATTTTTGCAACATATGGCATATTTCTTGCGCTCCAATATCTCTTTCTGCTATGCTTTCTGTAAGGAGTTTTCGGACAACAGTGACAGTAGGTGCTTCTGGAGCAACGTTGTTCAAGAGGCGAAATAACATTTGGCTATAGCTTTCTGACTTTGTTTCTGCTTTGGCTGCATATTTAGAAATATAAGCTAACAAGGCATGGCGTGAAAGCACTGGCTGACAATCAACATTTTCTCTCCAGATGGAAAGTAGATCGGCATTATGAATATTCAATCTATCATCGTTACGTGCAGGCTTGTAGATTTTCTGACCTTTGTTGTCCATTAGCAGTGAAGATGTGGGAGTTAACTCCCATGGTACTCCGTAGCAACATGTGAGAACTTTGTTTTTTTTGCGAAGACAAGAAGATGCATGGCACTTTGTATGGCGTTGGACATATTTGACAAGCTCTTCATAGTCATCTGTCTGTGTTGATGCAAAGATTGATTGTGTGTTGAGAAGACATGGGTCCTTCTCTACTGATTGGTGGAGTAAAGATGCGCAATGTTGGAGTTGTCACGGGTTCTAAGCAGTTACATAATGGTCAAAATATTTTTGAGCATCGAGAACTTCTATCTCATTTTTCCAATTGAGGGAGTCCATATTTGGTGCATCTTTCAACCAAAGGAATCCATGTATGTGTGCAGATCCTCGATGCTGCCATTCGTATCTGAATGCAATTTTGAAAAATATTATTGTTTAATTCTACTTAAGTTTAATATTTTGTTTTAAAAGTAATGGTAATCAAAAGTACCTGCACCAATAGTCGGTTGCATGGAGGCCTTTTTGTAAAACTTCCTCGAGGAAAATTGTAAATCTGCAATGCATGTATTGGGATGTTAAATGTGGATTGTTAATTATATTTTGAATTCTCCACCTGTAATGAGAATTTGTATTGGAGGGCACCTCGGCAGGCATAATATTGTGCAGATCAGGCCATTTGGTATCAACAGCACTTAGAGTGAAGAAAAACGTTGGGCTCCCAAGTTGTGTGATCATGTCAGTTAGCTCATTACGACGCTTGTTCCAGAAAGAGCGTGTACCTCGTAGGGACGAGCCAAAGTGCATGACCATTTCTGGAATTTTTGAATTTGGAAGGTCGTGAAGACATTGCTGCAAATCTGATACAATAGTTGGAAAATTGTTTTCAATGTTTTTTTTAACAAAAACATTGGCATTTTATTGGCTACGGTGGCACATCAGCATGTTATATATGTAGTAACGGAATCTTGGATGCCGGCCGAAGCGATTATCATGGTAGCGTAACAGGTGACAGGCATATTCGTGCAGTTCAACTTTTGTAATTCTTGGTTGTGCGATCATGGCAATGCCTGTTGGGAAAAGTGTGGGAAATGCCATGGAGAAGTGGCCCTCAGTGGTGTATTAATTGATAGGCGATAGAGATATTGTAGGCCAATCAATTGAATTTGTTGATTCCGAATTTGTGGAGTGCAAGTAAGCATGAATGCGATCAAGTTCATTACAGGAGTTTGGAAGAATTGGAACAAATTAAGAAGGTTGGATATCTAATGAAGGTAGAATGGCATCAAGATCATGAGTAGAATCGACTATGTTTTCCTGGGGTATAAATGAAGACGTGGTTACATTATGAACAAGATCAGAAATATCAGTAGGTTGATCTGGTAGAGCGGAAATTGCAGATGGGTTGAGTTCAACATCTTTGTAGTAGGGATCATGAGTGAGTTTGTATTCTAGTGCTGCTAGAACACATGATTTACAAACAATGAATTCATAAGATGTTTGAGAAGGGTTTTGTCTTCTAACAATGAGGACGTCTAATTCAGAAACAAGGCGAGGTAGATATTTCGCAATAGTAGTAATGTCTTGAGGGAAGCTGATTGTATGGCCGCTATATTTGTATTGACCACCACGAGCATGCGTTACTTGTAGAATCGGATTTACACGTGCAATCAACATTTCTTCAATTTGTGTTAAATTCTGAAGGACATATGGTTGTTCGCCAGGGTCCATGTTGTTGGCATGAGTGAAACGGTTTGAATTTTTTGAGGTTGCACATCGGGAACAAGAAAGGGTACCATTTGAACATTTTGTCTTCATTCCTGGATATGATTCTTTGCATAGTGTGCAAACATGCAATGGAGAAAGGCTATCTATTTTTTGCCTAAAGCGACGGTGTTCTTCATTGAGGGGGGGGGTTATATAGGTTTTGGGAAGAGGGAGTCTCTTTTCGTTTTTTATAAAGAAGTCGTCGCCGCGCATTTATTGCTTCTTTGTTTTGAGCATAAAGAAGGCGACGTCGTGCTCTTTTTTCCGCATCTTCATTGTTTGATGAAATATCTAACAAAGTAGAAATAAATCTATGTTAGGGATGAGGTGTGAGAATTAAAAATTACAAATTGAGATATGAATGCATATGAAATGTATGACATTGTGTTGAATGCTGGAATTTCTAAATAACTAATAATAAGTGCTAGAAAGAGTTTAAAATCACTTTGAAATAGATGTCGGTATAAACCTTTTTTGTAGTGCCAAACATAAGTATTTATTTTATTGAAATGTGAAAGGGTAAATATACATAGTTGTACCCATTCAGAAATATTATTGTAAAAGTAACTGTTCAGAACAACAACATGGTTGTATGTTACAATGGTATGGAGAAAGGAACTATAAAGGGATGTTCTTTTCTATCTAGAGAAATAAAAAGGTGTACATATAAGAACTGAGGTCAAAGGTGACGAGCAACAGAGCGCTGTGAAATGGTAAGTGCAACAATGTCTTTTAGGATTTTCGTGCATGCATCATCATAGTGAATTTCTTCTGAACTTAGCAGAATAGATTGGAAATTCTCAACACCATTGTAGTTTTATTTTTTAATGGAAAGTGACAGAGAGAAGTGACGGCCTGATATACGACTACATATTTTCTGAAGATCAGCTGGTTCAATGGAAAGGAGGAACAAGTCTTTAGCTGTGATCCCCATGAGTTCATTTCCCGCATCATTGAAGACAGTGACATTTTGAAGCTGGCCAGTGTGGTCATGCAATTCGATCTTTAGTTTGTAACGGTAGTCGCATTCTGAAAAGTCGCCATTGCATTTTGTACAATGCCAGAGATTATGAGAATGGTGGCTTACTTTTTTCATGCATTGTTTCCCATTGTAATCTAATGGACAAGCAAGAAAATAGAAATCGTCCATGCGTAGACGAGTTATTGTGGCATGAACCGAAACCCATACTGCTTTCTCGAAGATTTCCATGCTACATATTTCCTGAATGGTCTTTTGTGGTAAAGCTCGCTTGGAAGACATAGTATAATTTCTGCTCAATGAAGGAGACGAAGAGTTGTATCCTGTATCACGGAACCAAGATTGGAGTTGTTGAGTTTCTTCAATGTCTGGATTTATAAGAAGAGCGGTAGTAGTAATTGTCCCAATGGTGATTCCATTAAATTCAGTTACCCGACCTCCTTTGACACAAAGGATTGGTGGGTTGTCAGAGGAGTGGATTCCAACAAGGTCCTTTCTTATAGAGAGACATTGATCTCCCCGTATTGTTAAATCAATGCTGAAACCTGACTTGTCCTTCAATGTTATTGTTTTTTTTAATATTTCAGTTCCATCTCTTCTCCTTATTGTAGAAGCAAGGGAGGTGGAGGTAAGGACACCAAGAACATCGACAAGCGTATTTGTGTTTGTGGATTTGACTTCAGCAATAGTCCTGAAATGAAAGCTTTGGTAAGGAAAGCTTCGATCATCTTCTAAACATGGTGTCACAGTTGATGTAGCAAGCAAGTAAATCTCCCATTTGTTGTTTAGATGGTTGTAGTTTGGGTTTGTTTGCTTTATTTTTCCATTGGAGACAATATATAGTTTCCCAACTTCAATGAGACTGTACAGAGATTCAGCTAAATCAGCAAATGCAGAAAGATGGATTTCATCTTTGTCACGACCAATGAGGTCAAAGCCGAAAAATTTTCCTGACCCACGTTCAGTGTTGTAGTTTTTCAATGGTGTTTTTGATAATACTCTACCTTGAATCGACCAATATTTCCGGTACGGATTGAGTGATGTAAATGGTACAAGCGATGTTGTAGGTGTGCTTGTTGGAGTTGAAGTATTTGGAAGAATATTTTGTGATGATGAAGAACTTGAATGAGATTCGCTTGCCTGTGCATGCAATAGCGATGACAAGTCCTTAACCAAAGGTCTGCTACAGTACACAACTTCAAGTTCTAGAATGCGAATGGATCTGAAATGGATGAAGAAATTACTTAAAATTAAAATGAATGTTAAATTGATTTTTTATTCAGAAATAATGCAAAGAGAGTAAAGGGAAAAGTTCAAAAGAAAGCTTAATCTTACGTAGAGTTTTGGGACACTGTACAAGTTGATTTTTTAAGTGAAATGATTGAACCGATCTGAATGTCTTCAGATGCGACTTGTGCGCCATAAGCAAATGGGAGCAAAGTCCTGTGTTGATATGTGCCATCAGAGAGAGTGATGTGGTAGTGGGAAGCGCTGATTTTTGATGAATAGACAGATCTGATGTTCACTACTTGCAGTAGAGGTTGCATCTCAGTCGAACCATCTAGCAATTTCAGGATGGCATTCTCGGTCAAAATTGGCTCCATCACGGTAGAAAAGTCCAAATTTTTGATTTGCAATGGTAGTACCTGCAATTTATTTTAATGCATTGGAAGAGATATTAATGCATTAAATAAATTGTAAGCAAAGCATAAATTAGCATTTGCAGATATGAAAACCAACAATCTTCAAAGGGTGAGACAATAGTTACACAAGCCACATTGATGCAGGTATGATAAGAAATAGACCAGTGGTATGCTCTTAAGGGATTTGCTAGAATATTGTGTAAATTCAAGGCCAACAGTGAGTCGTAAGAGATAATCCTTTTTGCCATCTATGTTTCCTCCTAGAGGTCACAGAGATGCTACATATGAAGAGTCTTCAATAAAATTAAATAAAATTAAAATCATCAATAAATTTCCTTCACCTGAGATGCTACATATGAAGAGTCTTTCTTCCACCTACTTCACTCAACCATAGCCCCTGACTTTGCTCGATAATCCTTTTTGCCATCTATGTTTCCTCCTAGAGGTCACATAGATGCTACATATGAAGAGTCTTCAATAAAATTAAATAAAATTAAACTCATCAATAAATTTCCTTCACCTGAGATGCTACCTATGAAGAGTCTTTCTTCCACCTACTTCACTCAACCATAGCCCCTGACTTTGCTCCTTTTTAGGGGAAAAAGTAAAGATAAAACCAAACCCACCCCTAAAAAACCCATGGCTTCCTGAACAGGGCATTTTCCTATTTTGATAAAAACAAGCCCTCTCCTTGGGGCCATCACTAGCTTGTTTGGGGGCTAGTTAGGTTTGCTCAAGTCCATGCAAATCCTACTTTTGCATAACTAAAACCAAAACCTCCTTTTGTAACCAGTTCAGTGTGTATTCTTAGCATGCAATATGGTATAACGTTTAAGCTTTGCTGCTACTTCATCTCTTCCTAGTAGGCAACCTGAAATTCTGATAAGCCATGTTTTGACAAGTTGTTATTTCAAAAAGTCTCCCTTACATGACATTGGCAATCGGTGACTACGTTAAAACCTACATTACTCTATCCTTCTCTATTGTATCTAGAACTAAGTTTTTTTTACTTGACCATGTAAACAGTAAAGTAGCTTTATTTTTATTATGAATTATGTCCTAGGTCCCAGCATATCATTTACAAATTCTATAAAATCATGGACTCCATTTACCAATAAATAAATTTGTATTGGTGATGTTTAACTCTACCCCACAACTCCAAAGCAAGGCCTCAAATTCTGGGAATTTTAGGCTTACCATGGACCTTCTATTCCATTATCCACTAAAAGGTCAAAGGTCATGCAATTCAGAGATTTATTGGACAAAGCCTCTCCGACATTACATGGAAGAAGCATCAATGACCTTTTTTCAATATCTTAAGTACAAGGGAAATCACATAAAAATAAGTTTCCTCAGTGGATTTTTTTCAATAGCTTGAGTACAAGAGAAATCCCATCAAAATACCTTTCAGAAAAACACTGGACTGTCTAAAGTAATATCACGATGATATAGGAAGATTCTCACTGAGAAAAAAGATAGGAATCTCTAAGTTAACACCATGGAAATTTAGAAGAGAAGATCTTCACACAAATATTAAAACCAAATTCCTCAATAGATTCGTTTCTTGATAGAGAAGAAATGATGAACATGATAATACTTTCTTGATGGAGAAGAAAGGTGAACATGATAACAGACTGGACCTTCAACACTTTTACAATGTCTGCATCAAGAAAAAATCATATGTAAGAGGTATTTAAGCTTATGGGTTGCTCATTTTTATGATATTAATCTGTCTAAGTTCAATGTTCGAACCTTAACTCCATGATTATTAGGCATCCACATTCTCATCATGACCTGGAAAGTCCAAATTGACTACTAACTAAATTTTTATATTGATTACTTGCAATGTTTTGATCGAAAGGACCCTCCCAATGACTTGAGGATTTAGACCAAGATAATAGCAGTGGAAACAACTCAATCTAATCTTTATCAATCAATGATCCAAAGAAGAAAAGGGTTATCCAGTGAGTTTCATTTTAAGAATATCCAGAATATTCGAAAATTTGAACACTTAATATGTTTAAGTTATCGACCTCGGAATCTTCAAATTAATATGAAATCTCAAACAACCATATACAAAACAGCAACACAAATTGAGCTCACCTTGCTCAATTGTATGAAACGTAAAACTGTTCATTTTTATCAGGGAAGTAAAAGAATCTCATAATTCAGAGGCTCTCAAACACACAACAAATACTAACCCAAAACTGGAGTCGAAGCATCAAGCATGCTTTCCTGTACTCGAGAATTTACGTATCAGACACCAGTTGACCCTACTGACTCGTGGTTTAGGATTTTGAGCATGAAGTTGTCCTGTCACCCGTATGAATTCCAAAGAACCATATACAAAACGGAAAC
This sequence comes from Pinus albicaulis, assembly GCA_034641835.2. Lineage (NCBI taxonomy): Eukaryota > Viridiplantae > Streptophyta > Pinopsida > Pinales > Pinaceae > Pinus > Pinus albicaulis. Next base: position 26,104 of record JAXQQM020087368.1, read on the forward strand.
ACTATTTGAGCTCTCCTTTCTCAATTGTATGAAATTAAGACAGTTTCTTCTAGACCAGGAAGTAAAAGGATCTCATAATTCAGAGGCTCTCAAACACTCAAACGCACTATAAAGATTAACCCAAACATATTGAATCAAAGGATTAAGCTGCAAGCATGCTTTCCTAAGACTGAAGAATTAAAGTATCAGATATAGTTGAACTTAGTGACTGGGGAGTTTAGGATTTTGAGCATGATGTTATAGCTGTGTCTTTTTGAAAGAGTTTGCAGTACTGACTAGTTATATCTTTGTAAAATGGGCTCAGACAGGAAATGAAAAACAACTAAGGCTGGCTGAATCCATGACAGCAGTACCACCAGCAACATTAGTGCCAAGGTGAAAGAGAATTTAATCAAATCAACCTTGAGAGTTGCATCCCAAAGCCAGTTTCCAGATTGACAAAGCTATTGGTGTGGATAGTGCCATATAAACCAGCTTTCTCTCACAATTGTAAAGATAAATGAATCATAATATGGAACAAAATCCAATCATGGTGATATGCCATTGTAGTAACACCAGTGTATATCCATCTTAATTCTAGCTCTATTAAGCACTGACAGAAATAAAAAAGAAATAAATAAATGCAAATCTTTTGGGGTTTAAAAGAGCCCAGGTCAAGATGAATCTACATTGCTATGTGTATAAATATTAATTAATATTTGGTTTATTTTCCTACAACTGCTTTTTTTCTTATGGATTTTAATTTTCGGGGATTGATTTATGCCACATGTTACATGTGAGTTAGACATTGACATTACAAATCCCTCTCATACAGGACTGTAGAATGCACCTTGCTTCTCTTAATGCAATAAGAAAGAAGATGCAACATTACATAAGAAAGAGCACATACTAATATAGGCTTAGGCTTATGCATGCATCAACCAATAATGCAGAAGGCCACAATTTTTCAATACCAATTGGGTGGTGGCTCCTGACAAAGAAAACAGAGGGGTTGTACAAGCCCAACATTGTGGAAGATAAAAAGTAATGTGAACTATCTGATCGTAATATGGTAATAGATAAAAGACAAGACTAGAGCACAATTTTAAGTGCTAGAGGAATTTCAACAAAAATGAATTGCATCATCACAGAAGGTTTGATGTGTTCTGGGTCCCATGTGCAGGACCTAAAAGACTTTACTACCAGTAGAGAAAGGCCCTTCCTCCTTAGAGCTAGAATCACATGAAAAGCTGTGTTTTCTGATTTTGGCAACTGTGTTTTATGTTTTCAAAATTGAATAGGAAATGGCCATTAGCAATTTGAACACATGCCTTCTGTTTTTCACTTGCAAAGGCATTAGGATCTTTATTCTCTTATGCTGTCTGAATATTCAGATCAACCTGTTCATCTATAATTTTACTACCAGTAGACAAAGGCCCTTCATCCTTAGAGACAGAATCACATCAAAAGCTGTGTTTTCTGATTCTCGTAGCTGTGTTTTCTATTTTGAAAATTGAATGAATTAAATAAAATTAAGCCCCATGAAATACCAGTAAGCGATCCTTTCATTTTCTGTTCATATTCCAAAAAAAAAAAATCTGCCAATTACCATGTTTAGATGTGAGACCTGTAAAGATGATTACACAGATTTAACGATATAAAGCTCCAAAAATTGGCGTATAGAGAAAGGTATAACCTGCTATTATATATCTGTTAAATTGCAATAATTTCTCTTTTAAATTTTTTGGAAAAAGGGAGGGAGGGTCCTAACTCTTGATCCTAACTCTTGATTTGCAATTGAAGTCATAGAATATTAAAAGTTTCTCTCTGAGTCCCTATGGCTTGTATTGTATTTGTTACTTCCAAAAAGGTAACATTTAAATAGAGATGGGACAAAGAAGTCGTTCTTCACTTGCAAAGAAATTGGAGGTTTGTGATTTAAGCGTAGAAGTGCAACTAATTAAGTTGAGGCTAATATTTTATTAAAGAACTGGCTTAAGATAAAGGAATTCCTAATATCCAATTGACAGAAAATTCATACCGAGCACAAAGATGATGGGAAACTATCCTCACATCCATATACATGATGTGTAACCCTTTACAAATATTTGATAAGATACAATCATTTTTCTCACAGTCATATTTTTCTTAATCTGTCTGAACGTGTAACAGTGCATTTAATCTAAATGGTGCATTAGGTGATTGAATAGGGGCGCTAACACAGACCCGTCTAAACTCAAGATTTGATATGGACCTTGAGATTGCAAAAGCTTGAGGTTTGATAAGATACAATCATTTTTCTCACAGTCATATTTTTCTCAATTTGTCTGAACGTGTAACTGTGCATTTAATCTAAATGGTGCATTAGGTGATTGAATAGGGGCACTAACACAGATCCATCTAAACTCAAGATTTGATATGCACCTTGAGATTGCAAAAGCTTGAGGATGAATATATCTTGAGTTCACACAAGTATTCCATTGAATCATGGTGTGATTTTTATAGCTTTGCATCTTCGATGTGAATATCAGTCCCGAGATTAGATGGCTTTGTGCTTCTGCTATCACCCATTAACAGTCTAGCTGAGTACACCGGAAGATGCAAACCCAGATATATAACACCAATTATATAACATGGGATCTATACTGATCTCCCCTAATCTTAGTTCAACATAAAAGTAAATCTAGTGAGTATGAATTTTTTAGCATACCTAAGAATCCCCATCAAATCCAGTGAGTATGAATTGGTTAGAAAACCTATGAATCCCCAGTACAAATGGGTTTTTTCCATAGATCTGCAAACTTGAGCTGACTATCATCTAACCAAAAGGGTTGAATGAATGAATAGCAAGTACTAGTACTAACTAGATGTACAGGGGCTCTGATGTGTTTCACAAGGAAGGAGCTGCACTGATTCCCCTGTAACTCATGTCTGTGGTGTCTACACACCAATTCTGCCTCAGATAAAGGGTTTCCAATCCACATGCCTCTACCCTCTCTCCAGCTGTTTAAATCCTCCATCCCTAAACAAAAATTTCAATCCCACTCTATAGACCACTACTCAACACAAGTACGCAGAAGACCAAGATAAGAACATAACCAGTGTCTGAACAATTTATCAATCCCAGATCCAAAAACCAGATACATATAATGGCAGAACACTCTTAGGCACATGTGGTAATGTCCATAATTTGCAGTTTTATTTTATTTTAAGAGGCCCCTCTTATTCAGACACCATACTTTCAGGAACCCACAGATTGAATTGATTGGCATAATCACATCAAGAGATACAACCTTAAGATGTATTGAGACCGTTGTATCAAAAATATGACTAAGCCATCCATCAAACTACTACAACAACGTTATAATATAATATGATTCTGCCATAACTGAGAGAGAGTAACTTGTTAGAAAGAAAGTGTCATGCAAGTGAGTAAGTGCCATAAAACTGAGCATGAACTATAGAGCAAACCATAAATGATTTTTGATGTGTCAAGATCATTCCAATTACTGAGCTAGAAGAACCCATATATATATAAGAATTCCGAGAATATATATATAAAGTGAAGGGATCATCCAAGATTACTGTACATGAATGATGCTAATATCAATGTATATAACATTGTCGAATTTATACTGCGGAGACTGCACATAGAGGAGACTTAAATGAGCAGAAAACATATAAATATCACTCAAAGAATGTAACACAGATACCATATAGAATATATGCCAATACAATTGGGATATGCATAAGTGCACTAACATTGTCATTATGATTAGACCATTCCAGTAGAGAGAGTCCTCCATCGTGTAAAAGTACACTTACGAGAGATCAAGAGAAATTCTAAAACATCTGCTTCAACCATGGTTCCTGGCGATGTATCTTTGAACCTGAAAAAAATAAAGGAATGGTAAAAGGCCAATGGCACACTATGTTATGTTAGTACTTTTATGGAATCCCCTATTCCAAAATAAAACTGTAGCATAAAAAAAAGAGAGAATTCTCATTGTCAGATTAGTAATTCGTTATTTCAATTTT